>PVKE010000466.1:119148-143702 GCA_004027555.1 Craseonycteris thonglongyai
TGTTTTGACCAACCATTGCTGGTGCCCCATCGGTAGTTATCGCAGACAACTTATGCAAAGGCATGTTGATCGACCTGGCGTATGTTCTGAAAGTTTTATAAATATCCTCACCTCTCGTCTGTCCTTTCATTGGTAATATTTGCAACAGCTCCTCTTTTACTGTGAAGTTACTAAATACCATTCTCACCATAACTGCCAATTGTGCGGTATCTGATATATCTGTTGACTCATCAAATTGCAGAGAGAAGCAGTCACATATTTCCAAGTCAGTCTTTCACTGAGTTTGCAAGTCTTTTGAAATTGCGTGTATTCTTCTTGTGACTGTGTTATTTGACAACTGTAGGTCTTGTATCGCCAACATAATCTCACGCTTGTTAGAATATCCCTCAAACAAACAATCGGCAGCAGTCAGAAATGCTTCTTTTAACAATTCACCATCCTGGAAAGGTTTTTTCTTCTTTGCGAGCATGTGAGAAATTTTGAAAGAAGCAATGGTTGCCTTTTTAGATTTTTCCACATGTCTAGTGAAAACAGTCTGTTGAGTAGTTCAACTTCATTTTAGTTGATTTATCTTTTTCTTTCTTACTTCAGATTTAAGAGGATAATTCGTATCAAAAGTGGTATGACTTGTCTGAAAGTGACGTTCAACATTATGTTTTTTTGGCACTGCAATACTACTGCCATACAACCGGCAAACGCATTTACCTTTTAAATGAATGAAACAATATGATCCCTCCCAGTCTGTGTTAAAATTATAGGTTTGTTTTCTCTTATTTGGTCCACTCATTTTAGGACTAAAAAAATAAAAATAAAAATAGTTATAGAACTACAATATCATATCAAATTGCCACCATAATAATAGATTACCTGCTTCGCTTTGAGTTCATTTAAAATCGAATATATCAAAACACTGTGATCCTAGCTAACCGTCACGACCTGATCAGTCCAGCAACCGCAATCAAAACGGCAACTTGGCGTCCCCCGGTTGGGTGGAGGAGAGTTTAAAGAGCGCAGCGGCTACACAAGACGCGACATGTACAAAGGCGAAAGCTAGGGAAACACTTATACATACGATATCGCAAACATACCAACGAATATAATAAACCTGTGTAGATACTCAAACAATATTTTTAAATTCTAACAAATGTATAAAAGTAAATTATAGTGTTACTTAGTGTTTATGAAAAACTTCTGATGCAGTCAAATAACGGCGAGTGCACACAAATCGGGCCGCGGGAGCCATGGCCCACGGGCACGGGGTTGGGAATCCCTGCTCTAGGCTTTAGAGGAGATGGGGTGAGGGGCAAACCCTTCTTAAGTATTTCTCCAGGCTCGGGGAGGGAGAGGACAAGGGCCTTCCATCCATCCATTCACTCATTCAACAAATAGTTATTAAGCACCTTCTGTGTGCCGGACCTAGAAATACAGCCGTGAGCAAAATCAAGCCCTCACAGTGCTGATATTCTAGTGGGAAAGACAGAACAAATGTAATAATTAAGTAGATGTTGCAGTGTGTTAGAGGTGAAACACTCCAGAAACAAATGGATCAGGGAAAGTGTATTGGAGTACAGAGGAAGATGTTGCCTGTTATAAAGAGGGTGATTTCCCCACATCCCAGACTGTGGTCTCTAAATACATCACCCCACTAAAAGGGTCCCCAGGGCCCCTCGGGGAAATGGCGGATTCCAGGATCCAGGTAGGGAAAGTGTAAGATAAACCTGGAATATCTGTGTCACCAGAAAGCAAGGAACTATTCAGTCTGAGGGGGGAAGGCTGAAAGGACACAGAAGCCAGCTCGAGGGGCTCCCACTGGCCAAATCTGCGACAACCTGAACATCAGAAAGACTAATAACTGCAAAAACTAAACTAAAAATTCATGCTGCATGATTCTCAAAAACAAACAAACAAACAATAAAAAATCCCATGGGTCCCTTTGGAGGAATTTAAGGCACCACCATATTATTCTGTAAATAAAAGATGAAGGTAAAGCTTGAAGCATTTATCCCGTTTTCCCATATGAACAGTATTTTAGAGGAATCTAAATAGGGAAAGTCAGTCTTTACAGAAGAACCATGTAGAGAAAAGAGTAGAATTGGAAAACCATCTCTTTGCAGTCCAAGCGATATTAAGGATCCAGCATTGACCAGCGGCATTGAAAAGGACCAAATAATGAAGTGAGCAGGCAGACAGCACTAGAATCCCTGGACAGGTCTTTGCATCACAGAACGTGGCACATTCTGGCACATGTGCCTCCTGATAGGATGTGGAAAGAAGCCCACGGCACCACCCACGATGTATTCTTGCCTACAAAATTGGACCTGAATCAAATCCAGCTTTAGACCCAAATACCAGAAAGTACAGAGGACAGAAGAATGTATTAAATGATACCACGAAGCCATTTCACAGGACAAATGACCTGGTTTTGCCAACAAAAAATTAGAGTGAAAACAACAAAATGAGAGAGAAGGAACTGTTAGAAATTAAAAGGAACTTAAGAGACCCATCAACCAAATGCAGTATGAGGACCTTAGCTGGATCCTGATTTGAATAATGAAGTGTGAAAAGACATTTGGGAGACAAGAGGGGAAAACTGCATGAGATGATATTAAGGCATTAGAGTTAATGCGGTTGGGTTGATGCTATTATTGTAATTATATTTAAGAAGAAAAAGTCTTTATCTGTTGGAGATACAGATGAAACACAAAAAGTCTGACATCTGCCCTTAAAATGCCTCAGGGGTATCCCTGTGTGATATGTGCCACTTAGATGTAAATAAAAATTTGAAATAAAAAATAAAAATAAAAGGCCTCAATGAGAAGGTGACATTTGAAGAAAGTCTGAAAAGAGGGAGGGAGCATGGAGGGGCGGAGCTCCAGCTGGGAGGGGTGGAGCTCCAGCCAGGAGGGGTGGAGCTCCAGTTGGGAGGGCGTGGCTCCAGCCGGGAGGGGTGGAGCCCCAGCCGGGATGGGCGGAGCAACCTGGGAGTCCCCAGGAGGAGGAAGTGTAAGGGGAAGGCCTGGGGGGTGTAATGCAGGGCTTCCTAAGGACTCTGGCTTTTCCTCTGAGGGAGGTGGGAGCCATTGCAACATGTGGAGCAGAGGAGGGACCTGGTCTGACCCGGGATTTAATGCCATCCTCTTGCTGCAGGGAGGGTAGGGGGCAGAGAAACCAGGAAGGAGGCCCCTGCAGGAGTCTGGGGAGCCAGCCCATGATCACTGGATTGGATGGGGTGGGGGCAAAGGAGGTGGGTGGAATCTGGTTTAAGGTCCGGTTGCCTTCTGCTGCTGGGGTTAAACATTTGCAAAATGGCTGATGTTCCTTCCCCTGGGGTAGCAGCATGAGCTCTGGGGTCCAAAAAGGCCTGGGCTCAGATGCCAATCCGTACTCTCTGTGTGGTCACTTTCCCACTCTAGGCCTCAGTTTTCCCATCTGTAAAAATGAACATGATGATTAAGAACTTGGACAATCATTAGGCTGCTCTATGAAGACAATGGAGGTGAAAGTGTCCTGCAAACTGGTAAGGACTAGACATGTGTCACCGAAAGGGAAACAGCCTTTCTTGGGCACCTACTACATGCCAGGCATGGAGTTCAGGGCTCTACAGCCATCAAGTTAGTTGAGTAGAACAACTGCCTCTTTGCTACCCTGTAATGAATTCAAAGCCCTGATATTCAGAGATGGAAAGTGACGGCTCCACCATCACACAGCTTCCAAGCAGCAGAGGATAGATAACACAACCCAGCTCCTTTACTTTCTCCAGATCCCCTCACCATCACCAGACCCCTTCCAAGGCCAAGAGCTAGCAAGCAGCCCAACAGGAGGTGCAAACCCAGTAGGAGGTAATAGCTCATTCATCTGACGGTTCCAAGACATGTCTCAGCCAAGAAAGAAAATGCCACCAAGCATTGTCGGCATGGGCCAGGGTGGCTGTTAGACAGGTGTACTAGCAGGGCCACCTGCCAGGAAACAGGTGGCACACCTGTTCATATTCCTGGCACTGCATTCACAGCACAATAATTACATGCAAGTGCCTGGGCAAGCACCATTAATGAGCAATTAAATCGTGGGGGAATTGGGTGGAGGTGACAGAAATGCTGCAATTGTGACAAGGGGCAGTGGCTTAGCCAGAGCCCCTTCTCGTGCCAGGCCAGGCCAGCACCGGCCTAGGCACTTTCTTCATCCACAAAGTGAGTGAACGTCACCCAGGCACCGGTGGTTGTGACAGCTTCATGAAATAATGGAAGTCTGGGATCTGCCTGGGCTCTGTGAAGAGGACCATTTGCTTCAGATTGCAGTTTCCTCCTCTGAAAACTGGGGATCAAAATAACTAACCTTTATTAAGTATGGCTACGGTGGACACTGTTCCCATGCTTTGTACACATTTAACCTTCTCTGTCACCCCATGAGGTGATGACAGTGATTAGTCCCATGTCACGAACATGGAGACCAAGACGCATAGAGCAGGGCACAGGGCTCCGAGGGTGAACCCCAGCAGCCTGGCTTCGAGCCCACGGTTGCACCCACTCTGCTGTTCTTCCTAAACACAGATGCGTCTGTTGTGGGCTCTGTGCATGCGAGTGGGTGGGTGTGATGAAACACAGCAAAAGTGGCATAATGAGCAGCAGGAACACAGTGCAGTGTCTGGCACTACTGGCCTCTGCCTTTCCACCTGGTTTTCTGCTGCATGGCTGTGCCCACAGGCTGGACAGTCAAGGTGTCCTGCACAAAGGGGCAGACCAGGGTGGGGCCCTCCTGAATTCTGACCAGCTGTGTGACATGGGGGACTCACCTGCCATTGGCACTGTGGGGGGCATCCACGTGGCATTTCAGGTGGTTGGGAAGGTTCACCCCAGTCAGACATGGGAGTTGGTATCATGCCCACCCTTGTCCCTTGGCATTAGCCAGTGAGACCCCCATCTGGGAACTGGATGGCAACCCAAGAGGGCACACAAGACTGAAACCCTGCAGCCCCAGAATGCTAGTCTCATCAGCCCCAGGAAGATGGATTCAGACTGCAGAGCATAATCATGGATCCACACCACGCTGGGTTCCAACCACAGACCATCAGAACAGCAGTAGAGAGTGCCAGAGTACAGACGTAGAAGCCACAGCAGTGAGCCCAAGACACAAGTCATCAGATTCATGGTGGGGACATATCAGAGGAATCAGCATCATGAGACCCCAGATCATGTCCAAAGGGACAGTGTGAGTCATCGCTTCTGGGACAAGCAAACCAAGATCTCTCAGAAGCGCCTTTCCACAGCCCCTGACTACTCCAATCTTGTCCTCAACCCCACCAAACTCTTCCTCCCAAAGCTTTGGGTAAGAGAAGCAGTCACATGGCCATTGTAGGACCACAGACAAATCCCTGCCTGCTCTGAGCCTGTTTCCCCATTGTAATATTAGGGGTTTGACCCTTTCTGAGGGTCAACTTACCTCCAATAACCTGTGAAATGATCAGTCAGTGGTTTGGTGGTTGCCTGGGGGTGGGGGTGGGGAGGTGAGGGGGAAGGGCTGGGGGGCGGAATGGGGAGGGGACATTAAATGTAAAAATAATAAATAATAAAAATAAACAAACTTGGGGAAAAATGATCACATCACTCTTCTCTCCCTTCCTACAACTTTCTGTGGCTCCCAAAGGACATGAATGAATGAATGAATGAATGCATGCATGAATGAGGAACCCTCCTGAAATCTGATCAGTGCTTTATCTCATTAATCTCCCAGGCCCCTGGAATCTCAGCCTCTGCTTTGTATTCCCTTAGATAAACCAGGTCCTTCCAACCTTCCTCTTTTATCTCCCTAAATCCCCTTAACTCTCTCAGACCAATGATAAGTCACCTCTCTCAGGAAGTCCTCCTGATTCCTCAGGTCCTGGCTGTCCTCTGTCCCCACACTGCTGGACCCACTGGACACTCTTCGGTACCCAGAGGCTCCTGCTCCTCCCGCCGTCCAGCTGTCAGCACCCTTCACCTGGAAGGCAGCACGGGCCTCCTCACTGGTCTCCCTGCCCCCACCCTCCCCTTCGGTAATCTACCTTTCTAGGCAGTCAAAAATCACACCTCAGCTTTTCCTTGCTTATACCCTCCCATGGCTCCCAGGAACCTAGATGAAAGCTAAATATCTCTCCAGGCCAACAAGATCTCATGTGATTGGTCCTCAGTGACCCTCTACTCTCTTCACACTGGTCTCTCCCCCATTTCTCAACCACAGGGTCTTTGCACCTGCTGTGCCCTTGGCTTGGAGTCCCATCCCCTAGCTGTCTGCATGGTTCTTCCCCTGCTTTCTCCTTTAGGTCCTCATCCAAAAATCATCTTCTCTGTGACTATGGAAAGGTGCAAACCTCACTCCCCAGCACCCTACCCTCTGCCCTGCTTTATATTTGCCTTAGCATCTATCATCTTAACAAACTACTTTTACTTATAGTCCTTAATCATTGTCTGTCTCCCACACTGGAATGGCAGTTTCATCAGGGCAGGGACCACAAGCATCTTGTACCCAGTCCCAGCATACAGTAGGTGCTCAACAAATACTTGTTTGGTGAGGGACTCGAGTCACACCAAGTCTTGAAGCATTTTCTTGCTCTTTGCTGGCTGTTGGTCTTGCCCCTGAGGTCAGCTGGGTTTCTCGCACATTTCTCTCCATTTTCCCCTTATTTTGGGTAGATATTTGCTCAAGATCACTCAGCAATGAGAGGAGAGTTAGGATTTGAATCCAGGATCCTGATTTCTAACCACTTTCCACCTATTCCTGGGCACTGAAAAAAAATCTCTGCCCAAAAAAAAAATCTCTACATCTTCTTCTTTGAAAGAAGAGGGCAGGTCCTGAGAGGAACACTGGCCACAGTCATTCAAAGTCCCTGCATGTGGGTTCCAGCTGAGTGAGGCCAACCATCCATCATGGCTAGACTTAATGAGGCTACTAGGTGTCAGGGCCTTCCCTGGGGACACTGCATGCCTCTGGGCTGCAGTGTCACATGACACCCCAGGGATCAGAAGGCACAGCAAGAGGTGGCTGATGCCATCCCCAAGATAAGGAAAGCCTGGGGTCAGAGTGCAGTCACCGGTCACAGGGGGCTCTTCTTGTCCTCAAACCAGGGTCTGCCTGAGGCTTGGACAGCAGAAGCTTTGAGAGAAAAAATAATGATGAAGACAGCAGTGACGTTTATTCAGTACCATTTATTCCCAGACCCCATGTATTCATTTGTGTCTCATCATTCATTCACTCACTCACCAAATAGTTGCTGAGCAGCTCTTAGGCTCCAGCAGTGAATACAACTTGTAGCACTTACATTCTAGTAGGGGAAACAGAAAATAAACAGAATAAATATGCAAGATAATGTAGGGTGAACTAAGCATGCTGAAGGAAGATAAAAGTGGGTGAGAGGAGCATGTGTGGGAGGAGGCCTCACTGATCAAGACTTTATACGAATAAAGGAAGTGGGGGACCTAGCCATGCAGATCTCTAAGTCAGGAAGAATGTGCACCCAGTGCAAAGGCCTTGAGGCAAAACTGTGCCTGGAGTGTTTGAGGATCAGCAAGGAAGTCAGTGTGGCTAGAGCGGAGTGAATGACAGAGCAGAGGTCTTAGAGGATGTCAGGAAGGTCACAAGGGCAGACCACAGAAGGCTGGGCTGGCCGCAGTGAGGACTTTGGCTTTCCTGCTGAGGAAGATGGGAGCCAGAAGAGGATGCTGAGCAGAGGAGGGATGGGATCTGACTTAAGTTTTAACAGGATCCCTCTGGTAGCTGGGGAAGAACAGACTGGGGGACGGGGGTGAGGACGGAGATGGGGAGACCAGTGAGGAGGCCACTACAACCGTGCACTCAGGAGATGGTGGGGGCTTGGATCAGGAGTTGACATGTGAAGAATCCAGGACATGCTTAAAAAAAAAAAAAGTGGTGATTTTATAGACACACACAGCCCTGTGAGGCTGGGAGGAGTACATCCACTTTACAGAAGACAAAACTGAGGCTCAGAGAGGTTAAGTCACTTAACCAATGTCACACAGTAAGGATGTATCAGAGCTGGGATCATAACCCAGGCCACCTGGCTCCAAAGCCTGTTCTCTCTCATCATGATGGCTATGAGAGTCTCCTTGAGGCTCATGCTTGATTTCCTCACGGTATGAGGACCAGGGTATGAAATTGGAAGGGGTATATCCCTATCCCATCACTAGCCCCTGGCTCACCTATATAGTAAACCTGGGAGGGGACCAGAGGGATACTTGTGTTGGAGGCAGGGAGAGATGGGGCAGGTGAGCGGAGGCAGCTGGATTTCTAAGGAAGAAACACAGGCCATTTGTCTCCGATCTAATCCATCATAAACATTACTAGTAGAAATAACACAAAATTGACATTGGCTGAAAACTGTGCACGGTAAAGGTGGTTATTGATTTAAAAATTGACAGAAGAATCAACTCTCTGTGCCAAATTAGGATCTGCACAACTCTCACCCGAGAGAATTGCAGTCGACAGAAATCATGGCCAGAGTGAGAAGTCCGCGGGGCCGAAGTTGTCTCCAATCCAGTAGTATGTGCTGTGTGCATAGACACTGATGGATGAGTCAGACATTCATTACAAATCTTAATTAGGAAAGACTCCTTTCTATTTGTATTCCCTTTAGATCCTCACAACCACCCTAAGCCATCAGTGTTTTAGTGAGAATAGCCATCTCACAGAGGGGAAATGACTTGCCCAAGGTCCCACAGCTGGTAAGCAGCAGAGCCAGAAGCTGAGCCCCGACCAGCTGAGGGTGAAGCCTGGGCTCAGCCTCTCCACCACCAGCTGGCTAGCTTTCTGGAGCATTGCCTCCAGGCTCCCTGCGTCCAGATCCCCTGCCAGGTGCCATCCGCTGGGCTCTGCTTCCAGATGTCATGGGAGCAAAATCAGCCGTGCCTGACTGCTGGCTCCAGACCTCTCCTCAAGGAGGTGGCAAATCCGAGTCAGGGAAGCCAGGGCCGCAGGGGAGGTGGGGAGTGAGAAGAGATCACCCCTCAAGTTTATGTTGTGGGCACTCTGGGCCAGGTCCTATTCTAAGCACTTTATGTATACTAACCCATTTAAGCCTCACCAAAACCTTTACCATACATTCTACAATTATCTCCATTTTACAGGCGAGGAAACGGAGGCTCGGAGAGTTGAAATGTCTTGCTCAAGGTCACCCAGATAGCAAGGGCAAAGCCGGGACTTGAAACCAGGCTATCTAGCTCCAGTATTCATGCAGAGGAAGAGGGGCTTGAGGCAATGGGGTAAAGCTGAGGAGAAGGACTTTAAAAGACAAGGGTGACTGACATTCAATTCGAAGGTGTGTGAGTTTGTGCCACTAGCTCCTCCCAGCTAACATGTTAGTCAAGCCTGCTGTTCCACATTGCTCTTTAAGGCCTACATGTCCCAGCCTGACCTCAGATGGGCGTCGCGGGGTGGAGGGGAGCAGAGCCCATGCACGTGTGTCAGGGATGTGACCCTTACACTAATGCAGCAGCAGAAGAGCCAGGGGGCTGGGATCAGGGGCTGCCCTGGGTGCAAGGAAATCTTTGATGGTGTTTGGGTTACTTGGGGCCTGGAATGGGGGTTAGGAGCAATTACAGCCTCAGCCAGATTAAGAATGGAGTTGTGCTAAGTGGAGTCTGTGGACTTGGGCCTGTGCTTGAACTATTTCTCACTGGACAACAACAGATAAGTTCAGAAATTAAGAGTAAATGGTCAGAGACTGTTACAGCCATTGACATTGCCACAACATTCAAGTGCCTGATCAGTGGCTTGCATTGTTCATACCTTTGTTGTTTTATTTCTTTTCTAGAATTCATTGCTGGGATGCAGGATAGCTCAGTAGGTTGAGCGCTTGCCTTGCAACTGCAAGGTCAGGGAATCAAATCCAGCCCTGGCCCATGCAAACCCATATGCTGAACTGTGGCATAACAGGTAACTGCAGAATCCTGCAGCGAAGGTTTTCACCTCCCATGTGGGAGGCCCCCTGTTTGGTTCCCGTCCCGCACGGCCCCACATCCACCTGTGTGGAATGAAACCATGTCACAACTAATGATGTACAACTATGGAGACTGCTCTGGGACCTCCCCTCTTCTCTCTCTCTCTCTCGCTCTGTCTCTCATCTTCTTTAAAAAAATAATAAAATAAATCTTAAAAAAAAAAAAAAGAATTCATTGCCTCTGTATTTTGCACATGTATCAGTCTGAAATAGATTGAAACTAAAAAAGAAAACACTGGCTCTTTACCAGTGACAAGCTGGCACCTGGCCCAATATATATAATTCAATGTACAGTAGAGCTGTAAAATAAAAGTTTAGCTTTCAAAATGACATAAAACCTTTATGCATGCTGAAACGGAAGTAAGTTTTTTTAAGGTCAGGGTTTCTCAGCCTCCGGTACTATTGACATTTCAGACCTGATAATTCTTTGTTGTGAAGGGCTGTCCTGCACATCATAGGATGTTCAGCAGCATCCAGACCTCTCCTGCTAGAGGCCAGCACACCCACTCCCCAGTTGAGATAGTTAAAAACGTCTCTAGACACTGCCAAATGCCCCCTGGGGGGTAAAACCACCCCCAGTTGATAGTGATGGCTTAGCTGTGCTGACAGTGTATGTGTGTGTAGCTCAGGGTGGTGGTGTGAGAGGGCATAACAGGGAGCTTTGGGAGGCTTTCCTGCAGAAAAGATGCATGTGGTGAGGTCTGCAAGACTAGAGGGACCTAACCAGAGAAGCCCCCCACCCCACCCCTAGGTAGGGAGAATAGCATGGGCCAGGGCCCTGGGGTGGGAGTATGAGTGAACACCCCTGAGTTTTCCTATGCAGCAGGCGTGGAGAACATTTGACACCACCCCCACTAGATGACAAGGACATCTCAAATACACATGCACAAACTTTTCCAACTTTGACGAAAGTGAGGAAGCATTTTCTGATAAAAGCCCCAAAGACCCCATTTAAACCTTTGATTAATCCTCTACAAAGTAGTTAAGCCACTTCTACATTTCTCCACCGCCATTTTTGCTTTATGGAGGTCAGTTTCATTGAGATGGAGTCTTTCCTAATTAAGATTTGTAATGAATGTTTGACTCATCCATCAGTGTCTATGCACACAGCACATACTACCGATCGGAGACAACTTCTGCCCCCACGGACTTCTCACTCTGGCCATGATTTCTGTCAACTCCAATTCTCTCGGGTGAGATTTGTGCAGATCCTAATTTGGCACGGAGAGTTGATTCTTCTGTCAATTTTTAAATCAATAACCACCTTTACCGTGCACAGTTTTCAGCCAATGTCAATTTTGTGTTATTTCTACTAGTAATGTTCATGATGGATTAGATTGGAGACAAATGGTCTGTGTTTCTTCCTTAGAAATCCATGAGAAATTGAAACATGTTTGTGAGTCAGAAAAAGAAAAGAAGATTTAGCCAGAGAGAGCTCCAGAGACAGACAGACGGCCACAGACAGAGGCTAACAGAGACAGAAAGACAGGGACAAAGGCAAGGATATACAGTGGGGAGAGAGACCTGTACAAGGACAGTTTAACTCTTGCCAGCTCAGCAGAGCCAAGTGGAACCGTCCAAGCTAGTGGGCCACACTGCCCTGCTTCCTTTCCAACCATAGTCTGGCCCCTCTCAGCTGCAGGACATTGCCCAGGCTGGAAGGTTCTTCCCTTCTTGGCACTCGGCTCAGGTTTGTTCATTCCACTGCTCAGGACAGTTTTATTAAAACAGAAAGAAAGGTCACTTGGACCGACTGTGTCCCCGTAGCCAGAACCCCTGGGCAGATACTGGTCATGGAACAACACTCTAGGCCCACGTAACACTCTTCTTGCAGCACAGCGTCTGGCAGCTATATCACCTCACGCGGGGGTACCTGGAGCGCTTGAGGTTCCCACCATGGGACTTCATGCTGGATGTAGGAGCTGCCTCCCCACAGGCCTGGGGGACTCTATGCAGAGGACTGTCTCCCCCAAAAGCCTGGGGACCCTGTGCGGCCAGGGCTGGGCCTGGCCACTTCTGCATCCCAGCACCCAGAGTAGATGTTGAGCCAACACTCATTCGTGAATAGTGAGTGAAAACTGTGCTCAGATGCTAGTGGCCCCAGAAGATTCTTTTCCCATCTCCCTCTGCTGATGCTGGCCTCGCCCTGTCTGTTCCTCCCTGAGTACCCACCTTAAATGGGAAGGGGACAAACATATCTTTACCTTGCCACATAGTACTTACTCAAATAAGCACCTTTACCTCTTTGTGAGGGTTCATTTTATGTGTCAACTTGGCTAGGCATGGTGCCCACTTGTTTGGTCAAACACCAGGCTAGATGTTGCTGTGAAAATATTTTGTAGATGTGATTGAATTTACAATCAGTTGACTTTGAGTGAAGCAGATTATTCTCCATAATGTGGGTGGGCCTCATTCAACCAGTAGATGATATTAAGAGCAAGGACTGAGGTTCCCTCAAGAGAGAGCATTTCTGCCTCAAGACCGCAGCATAGAAAACTTGCTTGAGTTTCCGGCGTGCCTGGGATGCCCTGCGAGTTTCTATATGCCAGCCCCACAATCATGAGTCAATTCTTTAAAATCGTCAAATCTCTCTTTCTCTTTTGGCAGACAGAGAGATGATAAATGATAGATAGATAGATAGATAGATAGATAGATAGATAGATAGATAGATAGATAGATAGATAGATCTTCTAGAATTTCTGTTTCTCTGGAGAACCCTAAATGGGATACACTTTTGAGCTCCTCTTCTCACCCAGATGAACTCAAAGTGAACATCAATTGTTTTTGCCTCTCCAACATCCAGACTCCCTTCTTCTGGGAACAACACCCTGATTTTGCTTTGGGGAGACCCCCTCCCTCAATCTCTGTCCATATGGTTCAGAGGGTTGACCTTGCTTCCAAGGCAGGCATAGCCAGGTTTAGCCTATCAGAGCAGTCCATTCTAAAGGCCACAGTGATTGGCTGAGGAACAGACATGTGACTCAACACTGTCCAATGGTAGGCAGCCTCAACACTGTCCAATGCTGGAGCCATCTGTATTCTTTTCCCACCAGAATGTAGAATGATATGAGTCTGGAGCAAAGCCAACAGCACAGAGAAAGAGATAAGGAATGGAGAGATGGAGCTCTGATGTCATCCTTGGAGCCCTTGGATTCAGCCCTTCCTGAGGCTAATGTGAGCACTTTAGGTCTCTTGCTTGTTTGGGCCACTTGGGGTTGGGTTTCTGTTATTTATGACCAGAAGCTTCCTGTGGGAACTGCCTCCTCTGGGAGGCTTGGGAAAGAGCTGGTGGTCATGGCTCAGCTGATAGGGCCTGGTTTCTGCTTTAGACACTGGTATGTGCAAGCTTGGGAGCAGAGCTGCTGAACAAGGTGACAGAGGAAAGGCTGTGAAGGGGAGACAGGAGTGGGAGAAGGGACTCAGCATCAGGGCTGCCAGGGGACAGGATAGGAGAGAGAAGAGAGGTTGGCCAGGTGAACTTGACTCTGTGTTGCTCTGTAAGCATGAAATAAGCTGCTCATCTAATTGATGTAAGATTCTCTTGTCTCTCCAGGGAGTCTTCAGTAAAGCAACATCTACAGTCCCACCATCAGTGCATGAAAGCCCCTCTGCTCCATCTCTACAGGAAAACTCAGTATGGTCAGTCTTTTTAATGTCAGCCTTTTCTGTAGGTACCTCCCTGTGGTGTGAACTTCCGCATCCCTTTGTGAGATGCCATTGAATACCTCTTCATATGTTTCCTGGCCATTTGGATCTCCTTTGTGAAGTGCCTGTGCAAGTCTCTCATCCCATTTTCTATTGGATTGTCTTCTTCTTGTTGATGTATAAGAGCTCTTTATATATTCTAGATGTGAGCCCTCAGTGTTTTGACTATATGTGCTAAATATGGCTGCAAGGTGGGCACAGAGTGAGATCACAGGCCACTCATGGGACTTAGGCTGATTTGGGGTGGGCCTAAGAGAGGACTTTGGACTAGTCACAAAGCCTTTCCAGCTTGGATGTGTTTGGAATCTTGAACCCTCACACCTAGATTACATGAAAAACTCAAGCACAAGCCAAGGTCAGCAAGAGGGCAAGGGGAAGGAGGAAGAGAGGGTCAATAAGTATTTGCCCTGTGCCAAGAACTGTGCCAGATATGTCACCTGCTTTAACTCCCTGTGCTCCTGTAGCCCTGGCCCTCCCTGAACATGCCAGACTTGTTTACATCCCAGGGTGACTACATCTGCTGTTCCCTCTGCCTTGCAGTTCTTTGCTGGCTCCTTCTCATCGTTCAAGTGTGTGCTCGATTGTCGCCTCTGCAGAGAAACCTGAGTGCCGCAGCTGAGAGGGAGCCCTTTGTGTGCCCTGACCGTGCTTCATTCATTTTCAAGACCTGTCAATAGCATGCACATCTATTTGTTGTCATGGTGCTTGGCTGGCTCACGTACTACAATGTAGAATCCATTAGGGCAAAGTCCTAGTCGGTCTTCGTCACCACTGTGTTCCCAGGGCCTAAGGCAGCTCCTGGAACATAGTAGTTGCTCAGTAAACATTTGTCGAGTGAATGAATGAACCAGTCTCACAACTACCCTATTAGGTAAATAACAACATTATGCCCACCTCCCAGATGAAGACACCGAGACTCAGAGAAGCTTAGTAACTTGTCCATGGTCCCAGAGGAATTGGCAGAGCAGTGGAATCCCAGTCTTTCTGATGCCAAAGGCTCTCCTGTCCCACTCTAGGTTTCTTTCAGCTCTGAGTACGGAAGCTCCATGAATTGGTACCCTGCCTTATAATTGGATTTCCTGGCTCTCAGATGAGCAGAGTGAGGGGAGCAGAGAAGGACAATCAGCAGCAGGGGGACTGGAGGCTTGGGCCCCTGTCAGGAGGCCAGTGCATGAACTGGAAACAGGTCAAGTTTGCAAAAGCTGGGCCCACCACAGTGGTCAAACTATCTCAAGAGATGTCTTAAGAGTCCCTTAGTCCAAAGTCCACCCAGAACAGAAGCCCCTTTGGCAATAGCCTTGATGGGCACTCACTATCTCTGGGGGCAATCCAGTCCCGCCTTTCCCAGCCCGAGCAAAAGGGACTGAGGCCTTTCTCAACCCTGCTTGGCTGGGAGGCCTGGAGAGGCAGCCCAGAGCCTCCTGAACTGGGAATTCTGCGCACTGCTGGATATATGGCAAGAAATTAGGTTAAAGCAGGAATAATCAGCTCATTAACCCCCTTGCCAGACTCCACATGCACACAGTCTGCTTCAAAGCTGTGCAGCCGACTGCCACTGCCTGCCTGCATCTGGCTACCACCGTACAAGTGAGATGTTTTATTTATGTGTCGTGCATATTTATTAGAAAGAGGTAAATACATTAGTGGCCTGCCATCTGCAACCATCATGCTTCGACAAGTTCTCTCCCTCCTCCACCTAGGAAGGGGCAGTACCACCAAAGCCCTGACCCCGTAAAAGAAGGGGCTCCTATTCTAGTAAGATGTTCTCCAGGGTTTGAACAGCTTAAAGATTTATTTTTATTGTTTTTGACAGAGAGAGAGAGAGAGAGAGAGAGAGAGAGAGAGAGAGAGAGAGAGAGAGATACAGCGACAGAGAGAAGGGGGAGGGCCCAGAACAGTCTCCATAGTTGCACATCATAGGTTTTTCCACATAGTTTCATTCTACAGGTAGGCACGGGGCTGCACAGGGCAGGAACTGGACCGGGGTCTCACCCAGGTGAGAACCGACCTGGGGGCACTCCCCAGTTCAGCATATGGGTCCTCATGGGTCAGGGTCAGGGCCAGGGCCAGGATTCGATCCTCAGTCCCCGGAGCTGCAACGTGAGCGTTTAACTCACTGAGCCATCCCGGCTTCCCCTTGAGCAGCTTTAGATTCACAGTTTTTCTAAGAGGAAATAGATGTCAGGAACTACACTAGGTCATTTGCCAATAGCCGCTCCTCCCAGTAAGCCTGGGACGTAAGCATATTGCCACCCTCATTCCATAGATAAAGACACAGAGGTTCAGAGAAGAGAGTTTCCTTGCCCAGGGTCACACAGCAAGTGAGTGGAGGAGCTGAGCTCATGCTGGGGGAGACCCAAAGACTTGACAACATACTAGGGCAAAAGGCTGAACCAGAAGGTGACTATATCACCGACTCTGACATTAGTTGCTGTGGGGTCCAGGCGGGCCCCTTAACTCTCCTGGCTCTTCTCTGTTGATTGGGAAAATAAAACACGACAGGTCAGACTTTTCACACGGGCTGTGTAAAGAATCTAATCACCACTCATACATTCTGAGTGGCCTTCGAGGCCACCATGGAGACTCCTGCATCCCCCAATCCTTCCTGAAGGGGCCAGGCAGCTCCCTACCTCTGCTCAGGCTTGCTGTGGTACTCTGGGCACATCAGCAAGCCTCTTGGAGCCTGTTTTCTCCCCTGTAAAAGGTAAACACAGCTGGGCCAGGGAGAAAACAAGCTGGGAGGAAGAGGGTCTCACTGGACTGGAAAGGTGAGTAAAACTCAGATCTGGTGGGAGGCAGGTGACAGGCTGGGGCCAGTGACCGTGGGGGATGGGGAGAACTCAGAATGCCTGATGGCACTACAGAGCCCAGAGAGGGGCCGTGACTTGCCCACACTCACACAGCCATCGCAGCCTCAGACCATCTGCCTCTGGGCAATGGAGACAAAGCCCAGGGAACCGCCCAGAACCATCCAAGCTCAGTCTGGATCTTCGTCTTTGATGAAGTGCCATAAATCTCCCCTGAATCACTCTTGCCCGCAGCCCACAAGCCCTGTCTCACTGCCTCACCTCCCTACAGGGCCTTTTCATTAAATTAAGTGCAAATCCAATGTAATTGCTTTTAATTTTCTCTGAGGGCCACCTGCCACCTCCCTGTAGGGCACCTGCCTGGCACTCACACACCCATGCAGACAAACATGATTTCTAGACAAAATATGATTTTTAAAGATGGTTGATTTAGTATCTTTGGAGATGACGTTTGTGAGCGCCCATTAGGTACACCCCCCCCCCCCACACACACACACACACTAGCCCCAAGAGACAGAATCAGCCCATTTTACACCGAGGGACAGCTCAGAACAAACACAGGCCCCTTGGGCTCCCAGTTCTGGGGCCAGGGGAGTTGGCAAGGGAGACCTGCTGATGTGCAGGGCCAGCTTGTCCTAGCACAACTGTCCAAGGGAACAGGTGAGAGCTTCAGCAAGGAGACAGGCAAGACCTCCTGAAGGCCAGACAGCAGCCCCTGAGCACTCTGTAGATCCAGCGAGTCTCATTTCCCGACTCCCTTCACAGGCAGGGAACAACCATAACAGCAGCTAGTTGGTTCAAGTGGGCACTACTGTGTGCCAGGCACCGCAAAGGTTTCCCATGACCCTCAGAAGACACCCAAAGCCCTCCCCTCAGCCTTTAGGGGCCCATTGCACTCTCCTGCCCCCTTCCAGCATGACAGCCACACTGGCCTCCAGGCCTCCAATATACCAGGCAGACTCCTACCCCAGGGCCTTTGCCCCTGCTGTTCCCTCTGTCTGGAGCACTCTTCTCCCAGGTCTTCCCTTGGCTGGTCCCAGCACAAATGGCATCTTGCCCAGAAGGCCGCTCTCTGCCCTGACCACAGCCTTACTGTCTATCATCGCATCCCGTTTCTTGGCAACATAAGCAGCACTTCCCCCTGTGAATTCTTACTTCTTTCTTCACCTGTTTGTGGCCCTCCCCCCTCCCCCCGCCCCCTGTGCTGCATATGAATAAAGACTCTGTCTTGTTTTATACTGTAGCCCAGCACTTAGAACTGTGGCTGCCATATGGTAGGTTGTAGTTTAACAACTGTAGAATGAATGAAAGGAGAACGGAAGAAAGCACCCAGCACAGAGTCTGAGTGCTGGGGCCTGGACCCAGGGAGGAGGGAGGCAACCAATGCCTGGGGTTAGGGCAAGATGATGCCAGCCCTTCCCTCTCTCCTGGAACTTGGTTCCCTGAATCCAAGGTGCTGGGGTGGGGGCTTCCCAGAGGGAGTGAGAAGGCCTTGTGGGATATGGAGAGAGAGCCATGGCCTAGAACATGAGGAATATCAACACTATAGGAGATTATGTGGCCATTAAAAATGACAAGTGTAAGAAATAACATCTGCAGGGGTAAGGCCTATGCAGAATTGCATTACGGGCTTATGACAACCACAGGAAAGCGGAGTCTTGCTGGGGCCTCATAACAGTTAACTGCTGGAAACAACCTTGTTATACAATCGTGAGGGAGCAGAAAAATCAAGTGTGCACAGTTTAACTACTCCATGAAGCAGTCCACAGCTAGAATAATCCAGGGAAATGCTCACCCTATCAAACTAAGTGAAGAAAAAGCAAAATATAAAATACTATAGCTGGTATGAGCTCAATAGAAACAGATGGTAGAAAAAGGACTAGAAGGAAATGTACCCCAGTGTCTCTGGTTGCTGGGTTGATGGAGGGTGATTTTCATTTTCTTCTTGGTCTTTATCTTTCTTTCCAAAACCATCTACATTTAACAATAATTGAATGTTTAATCGAAGAAAAAGTGATTTAATTTAAGGGGATACTCTTTTTTTAAGTACCAGCAAGAGGCCAGAGAAATGCATACATATTAGCACTATTTGGAAAAGGCAGGATATTGCAATGTCTTTTCTTTACTGATATTTCTGTTTTAATCATTGAAAATAGTTTAAAAGCCCAACAAGTGTTTTATAAGTTTTTCTTCATTTATTAGAAGCATAGAAAAAAGAAAAAGAAAAAAAAAGACAAAGGAGGGCTGAGGGACCAGTCCCAGCTCGGGCATGAAGTGAGGCAAATCCCTTCTCCTCTCTGGGCCTTAGTCTCCTGGTCTGTAAAATGGGGTTAATCATCCTTTCCTCCCAGGGTCGTTGTAGAATCCAGGCCTCTACAGAAAGCGGGCACCTGTGCCCTTAGTAGATGCCCAGTAAATGCGGGTACCCTCTATCCTCCAAGCAAGGAAGATCCCAGCCAGGGTCCTTTCAGCTACTACACTCTCTGCAGATAGGCAGGAGTGGTCCCCAAATCCTGCTGATCTTACACCCCTATCTGTAGAAAATGTCTGTGCCTTCCTTTGCAATAACTTATGCATATTATTTATGAATTACCGATGTATTACTAGACAGTAGTTGTATATTAATTATATAACATACACAAAAATAGAAAAATGTAAAATGTGATAGAAAAGGAATGTAAACTGAAGCTCTCATATTTTTTCCCATCTTCCTCCTCAAAAGATTGTCCCAGCTGTGGCCCCCACACCCCTTGGGAGGCTGCTAGCTGAGCCCTGGAAGGCAGAGGTCACCTAGGTCTCGATCAGCACACATTTTCAGCAAACGCTGGGCACTCAGTCACGAGTTGTTTAGAAGCTCGGTCTGTGGTTCAGGCTGGTTTACATAGGAAAGAAACAACACAACAACAAAATGTAAATCACTCAAACCATAGTCTGACCCCTGGGGTCCGAGGAATCCTGGCCTCCCTGTGGAACCTTGGCCACACTCTCCCTCTCTCTGGACACAAGTCTCCCCACCTAGAACCCAAGAGAGCTGGACCACATGGTCCCTGAGAGAAGTCCCTTCTTCCACCCACTTGCATCACCGCCCACCCGCTTCCTACCCACTAGAGGGAGGCAGCCTGTCCTGGAGGCGCGGAGGCCACAATGACTGACACGCTCCTGGGGCCCAGCTTCACTATAAAAT
Source organism: Craseonycteris thonglongyai (assembly GCA_004027555.1). Classification (NCBI taxonomy): domain Eukaryota; kingdom Metazoa; phylum Chordata; class Mammalia; order Chiroptera; family Craseonycteridae; genus Craseonycteris; species Craseonycteris thonglongyai. Next base: position 138,830 of record PVKE010000466.1, read on the forward strand.
ACAGCTGCCCCTACCCCACCTGCCTTCCAGGACTCCCGCCAACCCAGAGCCAGCTGCCCGTTAGCCCCTAGATGTACATCTTGAAGCCCAATTGTGTTAGTACCAGAAGGCAAGCAGGAAATCCGAGGGTCCAGGGGCTCTGGTAGTGGAACTTCCTAGGAGAATTCATTTTTCACCCTAGGACATATTATCCGAGCTGGATGGGAGAGGCGGAGCATTCGGTTGAAAAACGCTTATCGGAAGGGCACTCCCGTGGGGTTCCCTACCTGGCTGCCAGCTCCAGTGCACTCCCAGCTCCCACAGCTACCCATCCAGGGGCCTCCAGGACAGGGACCTTTTGGCATGCCCCTCCCACTTGGTCCCCTCAGCCCTGCTTCTGCACGGCCCCCAGCTCAGTGAAAGGCACCTGCACACCCTCCAGGCCAGGAGGAAACTCTGGATGTCGTCTGGCCCTCCACAGCAGCCCAGTGCCACATCTGGCCTGCTCCTCTTGTCAGTGCCCGCTCCCCTGTTCTACTGCCTTCACCCCTCTGCTCTGGACTTGCAGTCCCCACCCTGCTGAGCAGATAGGCCTGAAGCCCATCCGAAGCCACCAGTTAGCTCTGGGCCTGAACAAGTAAAACCACCTCAAATCCATACAGTCTCGAAACTGCACAAATCCCAAGAAAGAGAATAAATCGGAACACCTATTTTGGGGAGCCATGTGGTCCTGACCCCTGGGGGTGATCTATTTCTCCACCTGGAGTCAGATGCATCCATGATCTCTTTATGCTGCTCTTTAAAAAGTACAAATGTTTTGGGGAAGCCGGGATGGCTCAGCGGGTTAAGCACTCGCTTTGCAGCCCCGGACCCGAGGATCAAATCCCAGCCCCGGCCCAGGGGGACCCATATGCTGAACTTGTCGGGGCCTATGTGGGAGGCTCCCGGCCCAGTTCATGCCCTGCGCAGCCCCGTGCCCACCTGCGGAGTGAAACTATATAGAAAACTAATGCTCTCAACTATGGAGACTGCTCTGGGCCCTCCCCCTTCTCTCTGTCTTTCTCTGTCTGTCTGTCTCTCTCTCTCTCTCTCTCTCTCTCAAAAAAAACAATAAAAATAAATCTTAAAAAAAAAGTACAAATGTTCTATTCACTCTTCTTTGTGTACAATATATCTCATAATAAAAGAGCAAGGTGCAGAAGGGCATGATAGCATGCTACTGTTTGTGTAAAAAGAGGGGAAAGAATATGAATGCACGGTCGCTTATGTATGCATAGAAGAAATTTCTAGAGCAGCAATTTAGAAACAGATGATGGTGGTTACCTACTGATGGAGAGGAAGAGACTTGGCAAATGGAAGAGAAGTTTGGAGAAAAACTGTTCACTGATGTGTTTCTTTTTTTTTTAACATGAACCATGTGACCTTTGAGTTCTCATGTCAGTCTCCTACTGATGGACAGTTAATTTCCTTTTTGTTTTGTTTTGTTTTCATTAATACTGCAGTGAATGTCCTTGACCATGTTGTCTTATGCACCCATGTGCTACATTTTTCTCTAGAACACATACTTAGAAAAGGACCAGTTGGGTCAAAGGGTGTGAGCGCTTTCCATAATGACAGATAACTGTCAACTGCCCTCCAAAACGGCACTACCCACTTACTGCACACCAGGGCTGTCAGGAAAGTGTCCAGCCACATAATATGGAAGACAAGGCATTTGAGGCTGGATTTTTTTCCAGACTTCTCTCATATGTTAGCCTCACCAATACTAGATGCTAAACATTGCTATTGTGCTATTGTTTCTCTGAGTACTTTCCTAATGCTAATAGAAGAATCCCCTAAAATGGTGAGGTGGTTATCTCTTCATTTACTTTCTGGCCATTTGTGTTTCTCCTTCTAAGAGCTTTCTGTAGGATCCATCACATTTCTCCTAGATTGCTTATCTTTTCTTCTTGATTTGCAAGAAATCTCAATGTACTCTGGATATTACTATTTGTCTGTGATGTATATTATAAATACTTTTCGTCTTGGTCTGTGACTTGTATTTGAACGCTATGAATGGCTTCTTTGGTCACACAAAACATCTCAATTTTTATGTAGTCCAGTTTTTCAACTTTTCTTTCATGGTATCTGCTTTGGGAACTTCTACTTCTTCTGATAAGGCTGAGAAGCCTTGCAGGACTGTTAGAGACAATGTGAATAAAACATCCAGCAGTGCTGAGCAAATGCTCCTGAAATAATAGGACCGTCGTTTGGGGGGGGTTTCCTTCCCTCACCTTGTCTCTCATCCCCCTAGCAGCCAGCAGGGGCTTTCTGAAGATATCACTCTCCTGCTTGAAAACCTCCATGCTGCCTAAAGAGACGAAGCTCAAATTCCTTTAGTGGGTGAGTTCAAGGTCTCAAGCACAAACAACTATAAGGCTGAGTAAGTGCATGAACATATCAGCAGCTGGATGGGAGTGTGGCAGTAACACTCTGCAGGGGACAGCAGAAATGCAAGCCCAGGGTTACGAGACGCTCTGAAGAAAGCTGCAAATATATATATATATTTAAATAAAATACACACACACACACACACACACACACACACACACCCCTCCATCACCAGGACACTGGGGAAAGGATGTGGACGTGTTTGGCCACGGCCTGGCTTGTGGTAGGTGCTCAACAAAGGTTGGTTTCACCCCCTTCCTTCCCCTATTTCATTCATCACTTACTTAGTGAGCACCTACTGTATGCCGGCCTCAGTGCTGGGCACTGCAGACCCATAGATAGGTTGGGGTTCCTGCCCCATGGAGCGCTGTAACTAGCAGAGGGGATAGATGAGCAAACATAGTTATGCTTCAGGAGATAAGCTGGGACAGAAACATGGTGGGAGAGACTAATTCTGCCACGCTGGGGGAGGAGGGCAACAAAATGCTGCACCTTGGCCTGGCCTTGGGGTGAGAACTAGAGAAAACAGGAATTTGCTGGGTGAAGAAGGAGGCAGGGGAGAGGCAATCCAGGCAAAGGCTCGGGGTGGCACAGAACAAGGTCTATGCATGGTTAGAGAGGGACAAAAGGTTACTGCAGCCAGATTGCAAAGGCCCTGGGCTGCCAGAGGCCTCCAACTCCAAATGGAGTGTGACTTGACCCTCAGAGTCTTTGTTTGAACTGGTGTTTAATATTTAAAGTTGGTAGATATTAAGTGAAACTCTGGATTTTTAGCTTCTCTAGGAAAATTCGAAGATGTGGCAGGCTGATTCAGGACTTCTACAAAGCCTACTTTTTGGTTCAACATTGTCCCCAAGGCGCATTTCACTCCCTTGGTCCAAAAATATTTATTGAGCAACTGCTATGTGTCAGGTAATGTGCTAGTTATTGGGGATGCAGTGGAGAATAAAATTGATGTAGTCATGACCCTCATGGCACTTATATACTAGTGGTGGAGGAAGGCAATAAACATAACAGAATGTACATAACAAAGTCAGACAGTGCAAAGTACCAGGAAGAAAAAGAAAATTATGGAACTAAAGGGCTGCTATTTTAGATGGGAAAGTCAGTGAAAGCCTCTGTGAAGAGGAGATGGTTGCAGAGATCTAAATAAAGTGAACCATGTACATGTAAAATGGAAGAACAATCCAATAGAGGAAACAGCAAGTGCAAAGGCCCTGAGGCCACCTTCATTCATCATTCAGGTCGCTTGTCTTGCCCCTTTAGGCATTTAAGTGTGAGACCCCCACTGAAAGTAATGGAGCACAATGGGTAATGTATAAACACGTGAAAAGCACCCCCAGATGTGTGTTTCAGATAAGACCTCTTACCAGTGGTGAGGAAGACATGGGAAATGGAGAGATGGGTGAAATTTCCAACAGTGGCAATTAGGATGACAAGGAAGAAGCAGAGAAGGCTCATGGAACATGGCACATTAAAACTTGAGCACAGGAAAGACAAGCCAAGAGTAGGAGCAGGGAAATCCTCATTTTTTTCCTCACCAGCTACATCCTCTGCCAAGCTCTGCAAAGTGAGAGTCAAGAGCAGGTGAAAGATGGAGTGAGAATGCTAAATCTTCTGCAGCCTTGGGACCTTGGGACTGTTTTTTGTTGTTGTGTTTTTGTTGTTTTCCAAGTCTACCTAAGCTGCTGCTTTAGAAAGTCAACTACAAAGAAAACACTTCGATTTTTTTTGTTTGCTTGTCTCCCCATCCATTTCTAAGCAAAATTAATGTGCAGATTCCTTGTCTGTGTACCCACAAAGTAGAAGAAAAAGAGACACTATTGTTTTTAAAGGAGAGGGAGAGAAAAGCAGATCTATAATCTCATATCATCCTTCTCAGCTGGAATTGGTTGGAAGTAATTCTGCATACTGATATCACAGTTGCATCATGGGACATAACTTCCACCACTCAAAGGTTTATTTGCATTTTTGGAGGCACAGGAAGACATTTAAAATCAGCTCCAGTGTTGACAGTGTAGTTATTAAAATCAAACAGAAGATCCTTTCCCAAGTCTGGCTGGTTCTTCTTAAATTTATCTGGGCCCCACTACCTGACTTAAGGCAATAAGCAGATGTTTCACAGCAGGAAGCACATTAGCTCCAGATGCCACCGCTTTGTTCAACACATGCACACACTGGCAACCACGCATACACATACATACACAGAGGGCTTGGGTCAGTGAACATTCACAGCTCCCTTTCCAGCACTTGAAATGCCCACATGGACCATTTGTAACCTCTGCCTGCAGTTCTGACAGAGAGATGAGCAGTGGGAGTTAGTAGCCAATCAGATCCCACCCCATCATCTTCCCATTGTCTCCTAGGTAACCAGCACAGGGACACATCAGCTAGCTGGGTACTATGGACACACACACACACACACACACACACACACACACACACACACACACACACACACACA
>PVKE010000467.1:0-143480 GCA_004027555.1 Craseonycteris thonglongyai
CCCCCCCCCCCCCCCCCCCCCCGCCCATGTGGAACGAACCTGATGATGTACAACTATGAAGACTGTTCTGGGCCCTCCCCCTTCTCTCTGTCTGTCTCTATCTCTGTCAAAAACAATAAAATCTTAAAAAACATAAGGCACAATCACTGGTGCTGGGGGATTAAGACTTCAACGTGTCTTTTGGGGGAACACAGTTCAACCGTAACATCATGTATAGCAATGAAAAGGAGGAAAAGCCTTAGGCCAGTTTAGGACAGAATTAGAACTGAGACTTGCAGAAAACCACAACCCAAGGAGTGCAGTTGGGCCTGGCCCAGAATACACGCTCATTTGTTTAACTTAGTAGAACAGAGAAGGGACAGAAAATTGGACCTAGTGAAGAGAGGAAGAGACAGGTAAGATTGGAGAGGGGCAATAGACAAGACCTATCCTCCCTAGGCCATCTCAGGCACCTTTAAATACCCTCCTTGCCCCTGTGGCCTCTTAAATCTGTGACTTCCAGCCCATAAAGGTGAGGGAGAATTTGAATGGGTCTCCCAGAATACAATGGGACATCTTGCCACAAACGGTCTTTGAAGTGTTGCGTTTTTAATAGATGTGGGATGAGGTATTCCGTCTCCACACTGTTTCAGGGAGGAGAAAATGAGCTGGGGGACCTGTCAAAACACGTTATGATTCAATGGGTGTGCGGGGCTTGGGATTCCTCATTTTTAACGAATTCCCAGGGGAGGCCGCTGCCGCGCACATCGAGTGGCAAGGACTGGAGTTTCTTCTGCAGCAGCATCCACAGTGCCACAGCCCAGGCCTCAGACCTGGGTCCCGGCGCGCTCCTCCTAAACCTAAGGCGGGAGGCCGCCATGGCCGGGGGCGCGCGCGGAGCTCGGCCCCGCCCCGCTCACGTGAGCGTCACGTCACGTGAGGCCACTGTCCAATCGCGGCGCTCGCGGGGCCCGGGCACACGGAGAGGTGGCGGTGGGCACCATGGCCACGGGCAGCATGGCGTTCTACCCCGATGCCCCTGCGCCATACCCCCGGCGCCTCCAGGCCGGTGCGATGCGGCGCCGCTTCTGGGGCGTGTTCAACTGCCTGTGCGCGGGCGCCTTCGGGGCCCTGGCCGCCGCCGCCGCCAAGCTGGCCTTCGGCAGCAAGGTCGATCCCGGGGCGCTGCCGCGGCGGGCTCGGGGGAGGAGGAGGGCGCCGCGGGGCGCCGGGCGGGCCGGGGCCGGGGCCCTGGGCGCTGCTGTCTGCTGGGGCGGGAGAGCGTCCCTCCACTCGGGTGAATCCTCGGTGCAGCCGGTGAGAGACGTCGGGGACTGAGGCCTCTTCCCTCCCCAGGGACCTAAAACCTGTCCCCAGATTGGGCTGGTTCGCTCTCGGGAAGACGCACACCTCCAGCATTCACCATCAGCCTCATTTTGAGCCCCTTATGCGTGAGCATTTCTCTCAACGCGACTTGTGAGAAGCCTGTCGCCCATCTCTTTTACTTCGTAATTGACGTTTGTTCTGACCCGCCTACCCTGCTGGCAGGAAAATGGGAGTTTGGGAAACGTCCTGGACGTTCCCCTGATGCTGAGAACTGCCGAACTGCCTCCCCACGGCTGCTAATGTGTAACCCTTTGCATCTTCAATCCAGGGTTAGGCCCTGACCCGGACGGTGGACAGGTGATTCTTTAGGTTTAAGCCTGTTTAGTGCTCATTCAGTGGGAACTGCCATGCTTGAAGTTAGTACCCTGTTGGGTGTAATTCTTGGAGTAAGTAGTCCAAAGTGAGGTGAGTGTCGTCCATGAGACATTAGGTTTTCTGGTCTTTTACATTGTGCACCAGGCCTTCATGATCCTTTGTGTAAATTATACAAAGGCACCCTGTCCTCAAGATACTGTATATTCAGATGCTGGGAAACGGACATGAAAAAGAGTATCATGTTTAAATGGCACAACCCTCAGAGGACGAAGCTTTGTCGGCAGGTGGGTTGCTAACAGGAAACCAAGCAAGTGGCCTGCATATATTTTGTATAGGAGGCTTCTAAAGATCCTCTCTTTCTAGGTTCTCTCCTTTAAAAAGGAAAAATGGAGAGAGGGGAAGAAAGTACTTTGCAAATTTTCCAAGTGGTGCCTGGAGTCGCCAGATAGTGTGAGGTGGTTTTCCCTCGGCAGGGCTGTGTCCTGGTTAAGGGTGAGGAGCCACACAGCCTGGGCTTGAACCCCAGGGGCTCCGTCCCGCTATGGCACTTTAGGCAAGTTACTTCATGCCTCAGGTGGTTGTGAAATGAAGGTGAGGAATACACAGCAACGCCCTTAAACACTTCGCACAGGGCCTGGCCCAGAGTGACAAAAGCTCAAGGTTGGATGCCCAGCAGGACCAGGCAGAGTGGGTTGTGGCCTGCACGGGAAGGCAGAGAGGATTCATTCATGTTTTCCCAGGTCCTGGGAAGTGAGAACTCTGCCCCGATGTACTTGTACTACAGACCAAGTAACAACTGCTCGGCTCTGGGGGACCAACAAAGGCACGGTGTTCAGTAGAAAATACTGGTCATGGAATAGCATCATACTTCCCAAGGTCGTGTGGCCACAGGTGGCTACATAAGTGTCATCTCTTGAGTTTGTTTCATCTACAAAATGGGTGTGCTGTCCCCCCTAGCTAGAACGCTCTGATTACCCCCCCCCCCCCCCCCCGCCCAGGCTGTGGTGGGATCTCTGAGGGGCCCGGCTGCGGTAACCTTGGCCCTGGGTGTGCTGTGAGGGGCGCTGCTGGTCACACTGCTTGGCTGGCTGTGGCTGCAGTGACACCTTCTCCTGCAGGTGAGCGTGGGCTTCTGCACCTTAGGCATCATTGTGATGGCGACCACCAATTCTATGATGTGGACCTTCTTTAGCCGGGGCCTCAGTTTCTCCATGTCTTCAGCCATTGCATCTGTCACGATGACTTTCTCAAACATCCTCAGCTCGGTGAGTAGCCTGAGGTACGGTCCCCCTGTCCCGAACCTGGGTTCTGGGTGGGTTGTCCTTGGGCCGCCCCTGCTCTCCCAGGTAGGAACAGGGACAGGAACTGCACCAGTGGTTGGGCTATGGCTTGATCCCTGGTGGCTGCTCCTCTAATGTCAAGTGGAGGAAATCTCTGGGCAGATGGGAATGAAGTCCAAGTGTGAAGCCAACCTGCTTGCTGCTCGTTCAGGCTGGATCCTCATTCTGGTGTCAGCACCCCGCTCGCTGGCTCCTAGGGGTCTCTGAGGGTCTGGGTTCTTAACTCTGGTAGCCTGAGGTCAGCCGGGTGGGCTGGGCCCAAGTCCGTCCTGTGGGCAGGAGGGAGGATGTGGGAGGCCAGCTGCATGCTGGGCCCAGCTGCCCGCCTCTGCTGCTCTTCTTCATGCACTGGGCTGGGCTGGAGTGACTTGCTGAAGGTGACAGCTGGGTTTCAAGCCCAAGGCTTGTGGCTCCAGACCGTCCTTCCTGCCCTCTAGGGCGGTCAGCCACCCGAGAGCGAGGCTGTGCCCCTGCGCGTGGCCGGGTGCGGGCCCGTGGCTCGCGGCCTCACAGCTGTGTCGTCCCGCAGGCCTTCCTGGGCTTCGTGCTGTATGGAGAGTGCCAGGAGGTGCTGTGGTGGGGCGGAGCCTTCCTCATCCTCTGCGGCCTCATCCTCATGCACAGGAGCCTGCCGCCCCTCAGGAAGGTGCTGGCGCACAAGCAGCATTAGCCCATCAGCAACGTGGGCCTCTGGGGCGACAGCGAGGGCGGCTCGGGTGGGCATGGGGGGAGCGGGAGGTCCTATGAGGGAGGCAGGCCTCTGCCCGGGTGGGCCGCTTGGAAGGGGCGCAGCTCTGGCCTGGGAGGGGACACACAGTACAGCAGGGGTCTCCACACCTCCGCACAGTGTGTCACCCTCCAGGCTACCCCCCGAGCCATGGCAGCAGCTGGGAACCCGGGGTTGGTGTGCCTCGTGTACGGACTTGAACCACGCTGTCATTGTAGTCCTGTGACCTCCCAGGCCAGTCACGTAGCATCGGTGCCAGTGACTGGGGGGGCTTTCTGACCATTTCACGCTGGTGTGTCTCCATCTGTCATGCTTCTGCATATGGCAAGACCGGCAAAACTGGATTAATACTGTTTTGTAAGTTAGAACTACCAGGTATGGAATCCTAATTCTTTCCTGTACATATATTTTTGTCTTTCCTGATTTTTTGGGAGTAAGGCAGCAGCCAGGGTGAGTGGCAGTTCCTGGAGGGGAGTTGAGCCCAACCCCTTCCCCAGGCCTGCGCCTGCCAAGCCTGAGCCTCTGGCTACTGCTTCCGGATGTCACCAGGTTGGTGCGCTTGAGTCAGGAGGACCTGTCCGTGGTCCTGGTTCCCGAGGAGAAAAGCTTGACCCCTTTGGGGACCTGTTTTTATTTTACTTCCTAGGAAAGCAGACTGGCCTCGAGCTTGCTCCCCGCCCCCTTATGTCACCTTGGAGCCTCGTCTGTTCGTGTGACTTACGTGTGTTGCACCGTGTGAGTGTAACTCCTCGTTCAGATTCTGTGCTGCCTGCAGTCTCCCTGTGCACCTGCTCCATCCAGGTCCCCGGTACTCCCTGGGTGTCCCAGGCCTCTTGGCTCTCCTGAGCCTGCCTGCTGGCCCGGGCCATCGTCAGACGTTCTCTGCAGTAGAACGGGACTGGGGCCCGTAGGCCGGGGGAGCAGTCCTGTCCAGGCTGGGCCTCCCTGTGAGCACGGGGCGCCTTCACTGCCTCCTGTGTTATTCATTGCACTTGACAGATGGGCTCTCTGGAACTTCCATGGCTTCTGCCGACTGGTATCTGGCCCACCTCACCCCAGCTTCCCTCGTGCTGCCTCCTTAATACCCCAAGGACTAGCAGGGCGCTCCAGTGTTTAGAAGTCAGGGAGATGTGGGGGACCCAGGGAGACGAGTAAGCAGACAGCCAGTGAGGCAGGAGGGTGACCGGGCAGGTGTCCTGGAAGTATCTCCAGAAAAAGGCAGCGATCACTCGGACTCATGCAGCTGAGGGTCAGGACTGGGAAGTGGCCATTGGACAGGAAAGAGAACGGATGAGTGCAGCTTTGAGGAGTGGGGTCAGGAGCCCGTCGAGATTCCTGGGGCATGTCAATCCATGCAGAAAAGCCATTTGACAAAACTCATACCCTTTCATGCTAAAAACATTCAACAGACTAGGAATGGAATAAACTGCCTCAGCATGACGAAGGGCACTTACGAAGAACAGTGAACACCAGGCTCGGTGGGGAACAAGCCTTCACCCCGAGATCGGGAACAGCGAGGATGCCTGCCCTCACTGGTACTCGGCATGTTTGTGAACGTGCCAGCGGGCAGTTAGGCCTGAGAAGAGGCACGCGGGCTGGCAAGGAAGAAGTAAAATTGAAGATGACATGGTCTTACATGTAGAAACTCTAAAGATTCCAGGAGGCGGCCACCCCCTTCCTCAGAAGCCTCAGGCAAGGCCAGGGGGTGGGGAGCCCCCCACGTTCAGTAGCACCCCTTCCCTTGAGCAGGGGTGTGGGAGGAGGTACCTCCTTGTGCCAGAAGAAGCCCTTCACTCAAGTGATCAGTACGCTCCTAATTAAACTGACTGCTTCACAGTAACTGGTCCCCTGCATCACATTTTTTCTCTGTGAACCAACTGCTTTAGGCATCTGTTGCTGGGGATCATGTGGGCACTTGGGGAGCCCTCAGAGCCTCTGCCCTTCCCAGGTCTCTCCCAGGGGTCAAGCTTCATTATTCGGGGCCCTGTTCAGAATGTCCAGCCCCCTCTCAAAGGTTGGAACCCCAGCAGAAGCACATGTGTGGGCTGAATGAAGGTTATTTTGTGTATACTTTATATGACATTCGGGGGGGGTGGGGTGGGCAGGACTAAGGTCAAAACCCCTCGATCCTGAGCACTCTTGCCCCAAATGCGAACCCCCCCGGGATGCAGTAGGCACTCAATAAATGCTCATTGCATGAAAGGTGATTGTTCCTTCTACTGGAAATACCCCCTGGGAGATGACCAGAGAGAAGGGTTTAGTGAGTGACCCCACATGCAGCTGGCCTGTGACACTCGTCCCCCATACCGGAAGGGGGAGGAAAGAGGCTTGCTTTGGGGTGACCCGGGAAAGGACACAGCCAGGGGTCTGCTGAAGGCGGGAGACCACTGAGGTCAAGCAAAGCCTTTTATTCGGAGAAAGGCAGAGGTCTGTGCCCGCCTCCCTCCTGGCGGGCCCTTGTTTGGACATCAGCTGCAATGCTGTCAGTGTGAAGCCAAGCAAATGTGACGCCGTCAACAGCCGCCCACGTCACAGGCCGCTGTGTGGCGGGTATCAGGGCACAAGGCTCAGGGTTGAACATGTGACCACCCACACGACCCTGGCTGGGGTGTGGTCCAGTGCTCCCGGACCCGGACCTGGTTGAGGTCTAGCATGGAGGTGGGCCCTGTGAGGAGGGCGGTGCCAGGTCTGACCCGGAAGGTGAAACCTCCCTGCCAACTGCTCAAAGCAGAACAGCTGGGGCAAGTGGGTAGCTCTGCTTTCAAGCCAGGTGGGCCCCTGGGAAGAGCGGTTGCAAGCCCCCTGTGCACGGCCACTTCTCAGGGCAGGGGCCCCGGTTCAGCACACAGACGTCAGGCCTGAACTCCACAGAGAGCAGCAGACCCTCGCTTGTCCTGTTCTAACCCCTCACCTGCCTCGGGGACTCCAGGGGGTGGCCCTGCTTAGCTCCTGGGAGTGGAGTCTAGTGCACCCCAGGGCTGCCCTCTGGGTTAGGATGTCACTTCCGGCCTGCACGGTCAGGGGACAGCTCTCCCTAAGTGCCCTGGTGGGCGTTACCGGCCTCGGGGCTGCTTATGCCTTATGCCATCATTAGTAAGTTAAGTAAAGCTGACCAAGAAAACGGGCCTGCAGCCTGGCTGTGGAAGCCCGTGCCTCTCGAGTCCTGCCACCAACCCCTCTGCTGGGACATCACCAGAGAGCCCTGAGCAGGGCTGAGGACAGAGGTGGCTCCCAGTAATTAGACCCAGAGCCTGACAGGTCATCGGTGGCAGGCACAGGGTCTCTAACACCCAAGGGTGCTGTCCGAGAAGCAGGATGCGTGCCCCGCCCACCTTTCTTTCCCATCGGGGTTGTTAGACTCCCTCCAGCAAGGAAATTAAAATCGGGTTCCCATGGGGGAGGTCGGGGAGTCCCCAGAAGCCTAAGTAGGTCATCCCTCCCCGCCCCCCACTGGAGAGCTTTGTAGACCCCACAGCCTTTCCAGGCTGGTCCCTGAGGACATCCCTGCTCTGTCCTTCCCTCCTAACGTCACGACCTTAGCTCTCAAATGCCAGAGGGCAGGGCCTCGAGCTTTGGAAGAGGAGAGACAGCCCAGGAAAAGCCAGAGGCGAGCTGCCAGGTCAGGGCTACGCCCGGTGGAGGACGTCCCTGGGGAGCCTCATCCTGTCACCCCTCTGTCCCCATCGCCCAGACCAGGCCCAGCACGGGGAGAGGGTGGAGGGGGTGCCCGTGAGCCCTGGAGCCACGACGTCGGGGTCACAGAGACGGGGGTGTGGCCCTCATCCCACAACGGCGTCACTCGTCTGTCACCTCCACAGAGTCCTCGTCCTTCCTGTCCTCCAACTGCTCCTCTGTGGCCTCCGTGTTGTCGGTGTCTGACATCGACGCCACCTGCCGCACCCAGCCCCTGTCATGGAGAGCCTCTGGGTGACGGGGTCCAGAGAAGGGGCTGAACCAGGTCAGGGAGAAGTCCCCACCGAAGGTCTCTTTTACCGTCCTCCAGCCGCCGGCACGCTCGCTGGGCTGGTTCTTCCGTTTGAGGCGCTCGATGCCCTGGAGGGACAATAGGGGTTGGTCAGAGTGGCGGGGCTGCCCGGCGGGCGGGAGCACAAAGCAGGGGCCCTGCTCCCCTCCCCCACGTGCCAGCTTACCCGGCCTCGCTGAGCACGGGGCCGGGGGAAGGGCTGGGCCTCTCCGGGCGAGAGCTGGGCCACCTGTGGGGAGACCACTGAAAAGGGGACCCCTCCCCAAGTGTTCTGGGCAGGAAGGATGGCGGGGGGAGCGCGGAGCACAGGGTACAAACGACACGGTGAGGTGAGGAAGCCGGTGTGCACAGCAAGTGACGACATGCAGCGGGGGCACGTGGGCACGGCGGGCGGTGGCCTCAGGCCTGCTCATGCAGTGGACACACCCTGCGGCCCACTCACCTGCCTGTGGTGTTGGCGGCGGACAGGGCGCTGGGGACAGGGAGGAGCCCAGGGCTCCGGGCGCAGCCAGGCCAGCCCTGCGGGCCCACAGAACCCTCCTGAGGCTTGACCCCGGGGGCCTCTGCCTTCGCCATCTCTTCCGGAAGCCAAGCGGCCCTGCTGCGGGTCTGTCGGCATGGCACTGGGCCTCCACACGGCTTCCTGCCTTGGGACTGTCCCTCAGTACCTAGTTCTAGGTTTTCTCTTCTTTTCCAACACAAGATCCTACTACGTAAGTGGTCTCATCACGTCTGTTATGCAGAAAGAGAAACTGAGGCACACACAAAAGACAGAGCTGACTACCCAGGGCCAGTTCTTCTCCAGCACGTACTCCTCCCTCACCCTCACAGAGGTGTAAGTTCCTTAGCTTTGGAAAAACATGTAGGTTGAGGACTCTGATTTCAAAGTATGTATCTCCTCGTAAGATACTATTTTTTTTTTTTTTTGTAAATTTAATTAAAAAGAAAAGATTTATTGTTTGATAGAGACAGAGAGAAGGGGGAGGGCCCAGAGCAGTCTCCACAGCTGTACATCATTAGTTTCGACATAGTTTCATTCCACAGGCGGATGTGGGGCCGTGCAGGGCAGGAATGGAATTGGGGGCCTCCCATATGGGAAGCGCACCCCAGTTCAACATATAGATCCACACGGGCTGGGGCTGGGACTCAATTCTTGGACCCTGTGGCTACAAGGTGAGTGCTCAACCCGCTAAGCCATCCTGGCATCCTCTGTAAATTTTATTTTTTGAGAGAAGGTGAGAGAGAGAAGAGGGAGGGCCCAGAGCTCCGCACGGTTGCACATCATTAGCTGTGATGTGGTTTCATCCACACAGGTGGGTGTGGGGCCGTGCGGGGCAGGAACTGAACCCGGGGCCTCCTGCACGGGAGGTGAGAACCTTCACTGCCATCCTGGCGGTTACTGTTGTGCTGCAGTTGAGCACATGGAGGGGCCGGGGCCGGGGCCGGGGCCGGGGATCCATCCTGGACCAAGCATGGGATTGCGAGGCAAGCTCTCAACCACTGAGCAGTCCCAGCATCCCCAAAGGAGGTTTAGTTACAAAAGACAAACCAGTAACTTCACAGTAGGGAAACCTGGCAGCCCTCAGCTTAGCCAGGTCAAAGTTATCCCTAAAAACAGGATGTGTCAGCACCCTGTGCCTTGGTGCACCGACAAAGACATGACCTCGCGCTGGGAGTGCTTCTGCCCAAAGGCACGGACTCCATCTAATCACAGGAACACCAGACAAGCGCTCAGAGAACCGTAATCCTCAACAGGTGCAAAGTCTAATGAAAGGCTGTAGAAGTCGGCCTGGGGAATGTTACGGATGTACTAAGTGGTGCCAGGTTGCATTTAAAATGGTTACCTTTATGTTCTGTGAATTTCACTTCAATTAAAAAAAAAAAAAAGGTCAAGTTCATGAAAGACAAAATGACTGAGGAACTCATGGAAAACGATGCAGCGCCACATCCCGGAACAGAAAAGAGTATCAGTGGGACACAGAGAATTATTAACAATGGTGTTGGTCCATTTTCACATGACTGCGAAGTCCTGTCCATGTGGTGACAACGGAAGAAAGCAAGGTTGCACATGGGATTTGGGATGATTTGTAATTTCTGTAACTTCCTGCACAATCTGAGTTTTCACCAACACGCAGGTGTTACTTCTATAATCAACAAGAAAAGCTGTTTCAGAAAACAGACCTGCTGACAGTCCTGACGGAGCCTCGCATGGGTCACGAGCCCAGGACATGCTGGGCTCACACTGGGCAGCAGCCGCAATGGCCACCTGAGGTCACCTGCTTGGGGGACCCACATCCTCTCCTGGGTGATTGGCCGCAGCCTGATTGCAGGGCAGCTGGGACGCCACCTCGTGGCCGACCAGGTTACAGAGGGGAATCGGATGCGGGTCACGCATCAGAACCGGGACTAGGAGCCGTCTTCTCTCCGGCCATTGTGTTTTCTTCCTGCAGATTCTGTCTGCCAGTGCTGATCTCAAAGGCAGAGAACAGCTGGGGAGGGAAACGAGGCGGGAGAGGCTCCCAGGGTTACCATTTTCCACGCGGTGGCTGCTCCCAGACCAGGACCTTGGATTGTACTCAGCCTCCCCCACCAGCCCCTCCAGCCCCTCCAGCCAGCGCCCGGCCGGTCCACCAGGTGACGTTCCTCAGACAAACACCCGAAGAGCATCCCCTCTGAGCCTGGAGAGAAATTCCAAACAAATCTGATGCATAAAAAGGCCCGAGGGTCTGGACCCTTAGTCAGGTTAAGGAGCCAGTGGGGTTACTTTTTACTGGAGGGACTGTTTTGTTTGGGTGGATTTAAAGACGCCCTTAGGCCAAGTTCTCGGGTGGAGGTTTGCGGAGGCCCCAGGTCCGACCAGTTTAGGCTCCAGCAAACCACAATGGTCGATTCCTGGTAAGGGGGCACCTCTTGCAGGCGTGTGTGACTTGGGCCTTGGCTACCGGGGTGACACACGAGCTGGGATCTGTGAATAAAGCCACCAAAGCCTCTGAATGTACCAGGACTATGGTTCCCGAGGGGGGAGAGACCCGGGTAACGCTGTTAGGACGCGGATGAGCCTCGCAGAGCAGAACAGGCGCCCTCTGCTCCCCACATCACCAGGTGCAGCGTCAGGTGCAGCGTCAGGTGCAGCAGCCTGAACCCTCCAACGGCCGGGCACACGCTCCTCCCTGGTCGTCTCACGCCTGCTTATTGCAACCCATGCAGGAAATACTTCTCCTCAATGTGTAATGCACGGTGTTTCATTTCTTCACAAAAATGCCGTTGCAAACCAATACACTGACCTCATGAATCACGAACAGTCATGGCCATGGCTTGAGCAGCATGGCTCTGATGGAGCGGACTTTTCTTAAAGCCACACGATGTGCCAGACACCTCGCCCGCACGTCCATTGGTCGCCCTCATTTAGCCTCACATTGGCTTTGGGATTTAGACGATCACCTTGATGTTACAGATGAGAGAACTGAGGCGGAAGTGAGTTACTGTCCAAGGTCACACAGGAGGAAGTAGGGGAGCAGGGATTTGAACTGAAGACAGGCCAGAGCCCCCACGCGCCCCCAGCAGACCACGTCCCATCAGCCGCAGGGACTCGGCCCTCTGTGGGGAGTTCAGACGGGAAGGGGGGTCTTCAGCTTGGGAGTGGACCGGCCAGCGGCTTGTGACTGTTTCCCTGTGGAGTCATCTCTGAGGTGGTTCTCAGCTCGGGGGTGCGGCAGCCTCCAGGTGGAAACCAAAGGGCAGGAGGCGTGCGTGTGTCCACCATGGGCTCCAGTCACCACCCCGCAGCCATCTGGAGGACCCGGCTCGCCTCTCTCCTCGCCCTGCTGGGCCAGAGATGTGCTGGACACACTCGTCATGTGGCTCCGTCAGGCACGGTCACTGTGTGCATTTGCATGTGGCCACGGGTTATGAGGAGAGGGGTGCAGGGGACACACCCCGCGCAGCACCATCCTGAGCCCAGCAGGCTGCAGGACCACATCATCAGGAGGCATCAGGGCCACCTGTAGGGCGACCCCCTCAAGCCCCAGTGGACTCAGGCTCGTGCATGCGTGTGCGCACGTGTCAGCATCGCCGCAGGGCTGCTGAGATCCAGGCCGCGGGCCGAGACTGTGCACTGCTCACAGGCTGCCAGGCTGGCTGCTGCTGGTCAGGGCACCTCAGGGCATCGCCAGCGGAGATCCTTAAGCGGGATTACGGCGAAAGCTCCCCTCTTTCCACATCTCTTCTGTGTTAAGGGCCCTTCTGGGCTGGGACTCCTCACTCCCCTGGCGGGCTCACCCTGCAGGCTGAAGCACGTAAGTCTTGAAATGAGAGAAACTTAAATAAAGCACATGAACCTGGCCGGAAAGCCCAGCGGCCTCCCAAGGTCTGGGGCTTGTCAGGTGAAGCCTCACGTGGGTGCTTGGTTCATACATGTTCTTAACTGACTTCATCTGAAAGATTCCGACATCAGGCTGGTGGATTTTAACTTTCTGAGGAGCCTAGCCAGAATGGTAGCTCAGGGTGTCTTAGTTTTGGTTCTTCCAAGAGAACAGTGATACAAAGATGAAATTACCATGAAAAGGAGACTTGCACATACATTTCTAACCAAACCCACTCTGTGAGCACGATGTCACCAAGCTGATGCAAATGTGCGGATTTGTTTAGACCTAAGCCTTTCGCAGGTCCTGGCTGGTTGCTACGAACACAAACCTGACATTGACAGGCGGGAGGAGTCACCCCTCCAACTCGCCATGTCACCATCCTCACTTTTCATGTCCACCCTTGAGCCCGCCCGTGTTCTGGAAGACTGGCCACACCTGGCTCATTTCCCACGTGTGCACCATTCAGCGCTGTCGGGACTCCTGGGCGAAGCCAAACCCTGGGCCGCGTTTGCGTAGAGCGTGGTCCTGTCATTAGACCTCTGGGAATGCTGAGAGTTCAGGGGAGGCCCACGTGGTGGGGAAAGGTGTGAAAGGTGTGGAGCCCCAGGTGGTCCAGATAAAATGGAGTGGCCACGCTTCCGCCAGAAAATGACTTGCATTTTTGCTGCTTAGGTAAGCTGAATGGACCCCACATGCACGCTGAGACACTCGCGGGCCCCGGGCCTGTTTTCCCTTGTTATATAAACTGCCTGGGCGGACTGCTCGGGCTCGTCTCTGCTTGAGCCCGGGCATCTCACCACTGTGATCCTCCCTAGCTGAGCAGCTCGGCCTGACACGGGTCCTGTGGGTGCCAGGCTGCAGACCAATCACTATGTTGCAAGGGACAGCCACAGGCCGTGGTCACTGGGCTCTCGTCAAAATGTCCTCTGTCTCAGCAAAGATGAAGTAGGAAATCCCAGGAACGCTTGGGGGTGTTAGTCTTCTGAGTGCAGCCTTTCCTTCTGGTTTGGGGGCCGGGGAAAATTACTCTTTTGGGAAAGGGCTCTTAAAAACCCAGAGGTAGAATCACAGTGGCTGTTGGCAGGGGCCTTTCTCTCAGGGAAGAGTCACTGCAGTGTGATCAGGTTTAAATGATTAATTTCTACTTTTAGCACTCAAAAAAACAAACAAAAGCCAACCATCTTCAGCACTGTCCACCACATTCCTTAGAAATTCCACAGGGAGGGAAGCCAGGATGGCTCAGTGGGTTAGGCACTCACTTTGCAGCCCCAGGGACCGAGGATCAAATCCCGGCCCCGGCCCGTGTGGACCCATATGCTGAACTGGGGAATGCCCTCAGTTCAGTTTTCACCTGGGTGAAGACCCCAGCCCAGTTCCTGCCCTGTGCAGCCCCGCCCACCTGTGGAATGAAACTATGTGGAAAAACCAATGATGTGCAACTATGGAGACTGTTCTGGGCCCTCCCCCTTCTCTCTGTCTCTGACTGTATCTCTCGCTCTCTGTCAAAAACAATAAATCTTAAAAAAAAAAAAAGAAATTCCACAGGGAAAAGGTCCACTTTTAAAAATGCCCTTGAAGATGGGGCATTTAGAGGGCATCCAAATGTTAATACTTGAAAACGTTCCCTGGGTTGCTCCATGGCAGGAGGACCTGAGTGCGGGGCTGCTTCCCAAGGGATGGACCTCAGGGGGCGCGGCCAGGCCCACAGCGCACACAGCACAGTGTGCAGGTCCAAGTTAACTGACTCAGAGGCAGCTCAACGCCACGCACCAGGACTGCTGGGTCTGGCCCTCAGCTGGGTGGGCTGAGGAGGGGGCCCTCCCCCAAGCCCCGGCCTAGAAGTAAACCCGCAAGCCCCATGGCTTTCTCTGTAGCAGCTGAGGACCCGTGAGCACCGGGAAGGGATTCAGGCAGCAGAAACCAGAGGAAAGCCTAGCGGGGCAGCCTTGCTCAAGGGGGTGCTGGGGAACCTAACGCCCTCTGAAAACGACACAACAAGATCCTCATTCGAGAGGGAGCAGAAATATTCTCCAACAGCAACAAACACCCAGAGTAAACTCGCACTGACCAGATGGTTGGCTCTCCCCGCAGGGCAACGCCGTGAGAGCAGAGCTCAGTCAGAACAGGTTTTGGAAAAACTTTATTGCGTTTTGTCTTCACGTGGAAGCACTGACGTCTTCCACTTACTTTTCTGAAAAATTCACATGGCTCGATTCACGGTCTCCCTACCCAAGAATGGATTTAATAAATCTTATTCCCCCACCCCCACCCCAAGCAAAAGCTAAAAAAAGGTTTGTGGTGATTGTGTAAAAAACAAATCCATGGGTGAGAACCCCGCCGGGCGGTTCGCAGCATCCTGTGTCCTCACCACCCCCCTCCAGGCCTCTCTCACAGAAGAGGCAGCATGGGAAGTGCCTCCCAGTGACCAGCTCCCGGGGTCCCAGCACCGTGGGCAGTGCTAGGGACCGGGAGGGAGGGGCTGGAGTGTCGCCCATGCGTCAGTCAGCCCAATGTCAGGACGAGTCTCGGGTCAAAATGCAGACAGGACATGGGTTCGTGCACACCTATGGGGCTAAAGTGTCAGAAAGCGAACCCGCTTCGGAGACTCACAAAACGAGGAAGAACAGGTGGCCGGTAGAGCTGCAAGTGTGGGGCCCCCAGCTGCCTCCCTTGGCACTGACCTTGCCATTTACCTTGCCACTGAATCCTCCCGAGGCGGGAGGGAGGCGGGGTAGTGAGTAGGCAGACACAACAGAGGAAAATGGCGCTCGCCTGAATTGCGTCTTTCCTCCTTTTGATTGTGTAAGGCATTTTGAACCGGAAAGATTTCTTCCCTTCATACTCTTCCAAATAATCAGAGGGAGTGTAACTGGGGTTCAGAATACAAACACGACCCCTGTCCTCTCCCCCTGAGTTCATTCCAAGGCAGGCACGAGGTCCTGGTGAGGAGGCCAGCTGTCCACGCGGGGGAGAGGCTGTGACAAGGGCCCTGCTGAGGGCTCTGGCCTGAGCCTGCCCGCTAGGCCAGCATCCGTCTTCGGGGAGGGTGTAAGTCCCACGGGATCCCGGCTCTGCCGCCCCCACCAGGCGTCCGGACCGGTGAGTCCACACGCCAGCGCCACGTCTCACTCAGAAATGGGCCCGGCCCGGACACAGCACCCTCCACGTTAGTCAGGCCAGACAGACAGCAGGGAGGAAACCAGAGGCCAGAGAAGTGATTGTAAAAAGGAAAAAGAAGAGCAGTTTCGGTCACCAAAAAAATAGAAAGGATGATCTTTTAAAAATAAAACATGGGGCATTTTTTTTCTCTGCAATGCTCAGCCACTTTACATGAGACAAGAGTTTTAGAGTAGTTGCTTTGCTTTTCGGTTTAAACATTCGTGAGAACGGATCGGACGGTAGTGCTGAGATGTGGTTTGTGTCTGGGTGGCCAGGGGTCCTCAGACCACGTACTGGTACGGGTCTGCCTTGCCCTGGTCTGGCGTGGCAAAGGGGCTGGCCCAGCCTAGAGAGAACGGGTGGCCGAAAACGGCTTTCAAGTTCATCCACTTTGTTTTTTTAGCCCATCTTCTCTCTTCCTTTTTCAATTGTTCTATTCCCTGAAAACAAGAACAATCATACTTTCAGTCAAGCACTTTATTGCTATGGGTTTAGGGGAGGGATGGATGTCCATTAGCTCGAGGTGAATGGAGTAAATGCTTCCTTTTCGAAGCCAAGAGCTAACTACATAATACATTTTTCTTCCTTTTTGCTCATAAAAAGTATTTTTAAAATATCATACATTTTGGGGGGGTTGGGGTAGTAGGCACATATATGCGAGTCCCCCCAGGAATAGGCTGACCATACATACCACTTTAAATAGGACAGTACTGTTTTATTCATATTTCCAGCCTATCTCGTTGTTTTAATGTCAATTGTGTCCTATTGTGTTTTTTTTTTGTAAAAAACTGAATGCAGGTGTTTATTATCATAAGGCTCTATGCTAATCAGTGTGTGCAGTAAAACGACTAGTGTGATAAAAGAGGAAGTTCCATGGAGCTTATCCAGTCAGAGCCAGGCTTCCTGAGCCTGCGACAGTCAGACACGGCTCGGCTCCTTGCTTGTCTGCAGCGGCTGGGAAATCCAGAGGTGGTCGCTCAGCCCCATCCAGCCTGTGAAGAGGCTGATTATCAGCTCTGGCTGTGGGCACACATCATACACAGTTGTCTCCAGTGTGCTGCCAAATGTTTACCAATTGATAGTGAATGTTTTGCAGTGAAAGTATGAAAGTACTTCCATAGATACAGTTAGAATTAAGAACTGACAAACTTTTGTGACTCTGCAGAAAACAATTATGCTATGTCGTCAAGTGCATGGAATTATAAGATTTTTGTCCTTGGGTCCATCAAACGACAGAATTTTAAGCATGTTTGAGGGGCTTCGTTCTTATTTTCTTAAGAAAAATGCCCTGTATGTTGGGAAAACAGTTTGAAAATCTGTTTGAAATGGTGGTTGTCATTTGTAAGAGATCAAACGTCAATGTTCCAAACTTACATTAGTTTAATTGTAAAAGATGATAATATTTCAGCTACAGAAGTAGCCATAAACATTTAAAGTCTTGTAAACAGTTTAGAGTCCAGAAAAAGTGAACTGTTTGTACTACTAATGTCAAGAAACAACTGAAAATATTAGCAGATTCAAGATAAATTAATGAGGCTAAGTTTTTTGAAGTAGTTGAGAATTTCTAGAAACCCACTTAGAATATATGAACAAATGGAAGTGCAGTGTAGGAAACACTGAGAAGTTCAGTGGATGCTACTAAGGAGGACACCTGAATGGAAAAAACACAGGGCAGCCATCAACGAGGAACTCCTCACACAGAACCAGAAGAATCTCGTGTGTTCCATCAGTGGACCCTCATAAAATCTATAATTGTGAGGCAGTTGGCTACATGGAATAAAGAAAACACTTCTGTATATGATCTAGATGGGTAAAGATTTTTTTCTGAAATGAGCAACAAATGCCTAGACTTTCAAGACTTTTGTGATAGTCTCGGGTTTATTCTTTGTCTTTTAGGAAGTATAGCACCTAGCAAAAGGATATTTTCTGTTATGAACAGTATGTGGCCAAAGGAGAAAGCTTAGAATAAGCATTGAGACAATAAGGACTAGCATAGTTGTAAAACAAAACTGTGTCATGGAGGGTGAGTTTTATGACAAGGTGTTGAAAGACTGGAATTTGCTGCGTAAGATGACTTCATCAGACAAGTATTCACAGCACTATCGTGGGGAAATATAGTCCCTCTGTACATCTAACCTACATTTTTGTATGAGTTCTGTCACTGAAGACTAATTTTCAGCTCAGGATGTTGACGTAACAGCTTTTGTCACTGTCTTGCTTTCTCACGAATACGTTGTTGGCATCCCAATACCCCGTCTTTGTCTCAAGGGCATACGGTCAGCCTGTGCAGGGGTAGGGGGTGGGGACAGGAGCATAGAAGGCGGGCACCTAGGCCCTTCCTCCTAGTGGGCAACCCGCGTGCTGTTAGGTGACGGGACATCTATGCTGACCTTGGGGTCCCCCCTGGCTCTGCAGGGGCAGCTCTGGCCTGGTGCTGGGCTGTGGGTGGGTGGGTGGGAGGGGGGGCTGTGATGGCCTGATTGTGACAGCCAACCATGGCCGTCCACGTGGGATCAGTTCATAGGAGACTGAGGACTGTGACCACTTTGCAGAAAAAAAAAAAACAAAAAAGAAAACCAGATGGGAGGCTGGTCTGGAGCCGTCAAGTCTCGTGGGCCTGGTGGGTCCAGAAGGCCCTGCTTACGAGGCAGCACGAGAAGGCAGAGCGGGAAGGGAAAGGGGCCAGGGAGAAGCGACCACGAGGAAGGAGGAGGGAGAAGCACAGGTTAGAGGCCACACGACAGACCAGTCACCTCGGTCACGGCACCTTCCCAGGCTCCCGAGTGCGACCTGAGGCCACACCAGCAGCTGTCAGAGAGCCTGCCTCACGGGAAAACTGGTCCCCCTTCTCCCTTCTTCAGATGTGGCTGGGGGTCTGTCCACCGTGGTCTCTGGTGAGGTGGGGGAGCAGGGACAGGGCCTGAGGGGACCCCAGCGACCGGGGCAGGACACTGCTTCCCATGAGCTGGGGGGCCCTCCCTCCCTTTCCCACACGACCCCCTTTAGGAATGGCTTTGTGGGGAAGAATGTTCGAGCTGTTCTGGCTCCCCCGGACCCCGGTCTGGGGGGCCTGGCAGCACCCCAGCTGCGGGTGGGGCCCGACAGACAGCCACGGTTCCCTGTAGGTCTTATGAGAGAAGGAGGCTGTTTCCTGCTTGGGTACACAGCTGGAGCTACACCACTGGAGGCTGTTTTTACAGACTCTTGCAATCGTGTTATTTCTTACAAAAGAAAAACGTTGCTGAGCCCCCAGCCGTCTAAATTGCTAGGAGTTCCCACAGGCCCACAGGACGCGCCTGGGCCCCCGCAGCACCGTCCTTGTCTGCAGCTGACTCTCCACCCCCGGGGGAGGGGCCCCCCGTGGCTGCCGCCCCCAAGGGACCCGGAGGAGCGGGTAGTTGTGCCAGGAGGGGCTCTGCCCCTTCCTTGGACCCACAGCCCGAACGGGAAGAAACGCCCACCTTGCGGCTGTGGATAGGCCGCCGGGAGGCACGTGGGAGCCTGAGAAGGGCTGGGGGTGGGGACAGTGGCCCAGCCGGCGGCTCGAGCTCCCAGAGAAGAGCCCTGGGGCCGTGAGCAGGTGGAAGGCAGGGGCACGGGAAGGAGGAGGGTCAGCGCGGGGCCCGCAGAGCTGACCTCCAGCCAGGTGAGAGCGCGTAACCCACTGGTCTGGGGGCTCAGGACAGGGGTGTCTCCTGACTCCACCCTCAGGACCTAGTCGTGAAGTCACCTCCTCTGGGAAGCTGGCCCTGTCTGTGCCACCTGGGTTAGGGCACCCTCGTCCACCAGCCTGTCTGCAGGCCTGTGGCACCCGATGGGCAGGGTGCCCGACCCCGAGCAGCACACGGACAGAACGTGTGGTACCAGGATCCCTTCATCAAGGCTGCGGGGCCCACTCCTGAGTGACCTGCCATCCCCCGAGGGGGCAGCGCACGTGTGTGAACGGGCAAATGCGCCCTGCACACTAGGGCCTGCCATGGCCCCCAGCTCCGCCTGCAGCGGCCCCAGGTGCGGGGGGGCGGGCCGCCCGTCCACTCACCGTCTCGTCCGTGCAGATGGAGTGCACCTGGGTCCCGAACATCACGGACGTGAAGATGAGGAAGAGCAGCCCCTCGAAGCACAACAGGATGAGCAGGATCACCGTGGTGGGCGGCGAGAAGGAGCTGCACTCTGAAAGGGAGGCGCGCGGGGGGCTGAGGGCCGGCCCACGGCTGCCCACGGCCCTCCTGGCTCAGTGGGGGCACCCCGCACCACCCCTGGCCCCCACTGGGGTCCCCCACAACACGCACCACTCCCTGCTCAGTGAGCCTCCCCGGCCGGCATGTGACCTCTGTGTCCCAATGCCAAGCACCATGCCTGGCACACGGAAGGGCCCAGAAAGGGGCCAGGGCCAAGGCGGGGGGCCTGACGACCCCACAAGGAGACCCTCTCATCCTTGGAGCACACACGGCAGGTGGCCCAGGGGCATGGGCCCAGTCCAGCCCCTGCCGTGAGTTCCCTGGGCTCTCCCATGCCAGGTGCCACCTGTCTGCTCAGGGGTGACAGGAAGGGCAGGCCTGGAGGGCCACCTCATGGTTTGGGGACCTGATGCTTGCTGGGGGGCAGCCAGGCTGCTGGGCTGGGTCCTGACCCAGATGTGAGAAGCCCCACGGGAACTACCCCGCATCAGCAGCATCTGAACCACTGAGACCTTCAGTCCTGATTCGAGGGAGTCACTGAAGGGCCAGCTAGCCCAGGGGGGGGCGCTCCTTCTCCCGGCCCCACCCAAGCCCACCCACGCTGACTGGGGTGTGGCCCCAGGCAGGTCCTTGTCCCTCTCCGGGCCCTATTCCTCCCTTGGAAAGCAGGGAGGTTTGGCTAGTGTGATTCTGTTCGAAGCAGAATCTTTGTGTGAACAGTCTGAGTCAGCAGCCCAGCCCACTGAAGAAGAGCCGCCGAGGGCAAGCGGGAGACAGTGGGGTGAGTAGGGAGCCCTCCCCTGGCTCCTCACCATCAAGGCAGCTGCTCAGGACCCTCCCAGGGGAGCAGGGCCCACGCGGGGAGGCAGGGGCCCCAGCTGATCCAGCAGCTCAGTGCTCGGCCTTGTCTCCCCGGCCGGGGAGGCTGACCCTGCATGGCGTCAAGCTTCCCTGGGCTTGGGGGGTTCGGGCAGTAAGTGCCCCCTCGATCCCCCTGCTGGCTCCTTCTCAGGTCACATC
Organism: Craseonycteris thonglongyai; assembly: GCA_004027555.1. Taxonomy (NCBI): domain Eukaryota; kingdom Metazoa; phylum Chordata; class Mammalia; order Chiroptera; family Craseonycteridae; genus Craseonycteris; species Craseonycteris thonglongyai. The sequence goes on from PVKE010000467.1 coordinate 20,454, forward strand.
TGGGGACTCAGCACTGTCTGGGGGGGGGCAGGAGAGGGACATCTCGTTGAAAGGCCTCTACTTCCTCATATTTCCCCCAATCTTAAAGCCTCCAGCAGGTTCCTTCTTGGGTCCTTGCGGGGCAGGGCTTGGCTGGGTGGCCATAGGTGTGGCAGCCGCCCACCTGGCCTGGGGCAGGGGGCTCTAAGGTCGGGTGGATCCTGGCACCGTCTCCTGTCACGAGCTCTCACTAAGATGCCATCTTTCCTGTCCCCGCACCGTGGAGTCACCTGCGCCTGCGTGTCCTCTGCCTCCCCCACTACACCTCCAGCTCCAGGGGCTGGGATTTGGGTCCCTGCTGACAACAAACATCTGGGCTCTGGCCTGTAGCTGGCCCTGGGTGTAGCGGGGCACAGCTTGGCCGCGGCCCTGCACTGAGCCGCTCCGCCATCCTGCACAAGTGCGAGCACTCTTCCCCTCCTTCACTGGCCCCGGAGCCGCAAACGCAGTCTGCAGAGGCAGGAACCGGCCTGGGGATGTGGGGCCCCCTCCCATGGGGGACAGCCCTGCCCCTCCCGCATGAGCTTCTCCAGGACGGAGCTCAGTGGTTGGGGACTCCCTGCACCTTCCCAGCCTCGCCGCCAGGAATCTCAACCAGAGATGATGGAGCACGTGGGAACCCCTGCTCCTCACTGAGGCTTGATCACAGACCCTCTTAGCTGTGTGAACTCAGGAACTTTCTCAACCCTCAGAGCCCTGGCTTTTGTCACCTGCAATGTGGGGAGCATCCGCCCTCCCCTGCGGGCTTGTTACAAGGCCAGCACCAGGCACTGCTCAGAAAGCCCGGGGCCAGGCCTGGCTCTTGTGGGCATTAGGGAAATAGCGCCTCAGCTCCATTCCCGACAGGTGTTCTGTCTCACTGAGTCTGTTCCGCTCCTCACTGCCCACAGCGGTTACCCCGGTGTTGTGATGGTGGACCGGCCTTGTCAGCCTCCACCATCAAGTCACCAAGGTCACATCAGGAGCTGACCCAGATCCCCAGGGCCCAGCAGAACATGTGGACATTCAGAATGGTCACCAAGAACCTGCTGCTGACCCGTCGTGCAGGACGGCGTGCTCAGCAGTTGCCCACTCCCCCACCGGCCCGACCTTGCCCGCTCTGGCCGGTGCCGGAACTGTGGTAGTTACGGTTCCACAGCCTCAGTGACGGCAAGAAAGTGCCCAGGAAGTCGTATGCATGCAGGGGAAGCCGAGCCCAGAAGATGGTGCAACGGGAGGGGCCCAGCAGGGGGAATCCTGCAGGGACGTGACGTTTCTTCCAGATACTCACAGATTCTGAGATCTAGGCTAGCAGGGGGCCTCCCTTAATCTGTCCAGCTTCAGTGAAACTTTTTCCTCATTTCTTATTTTTACTCTTCTTTAACATGTTATTTAGTTGTCTAGTCTTTTCCCTCCGAATTCGTGCAGTCTTGGTTGGAGCGCCTCAGCATTGGTACGTTTAAATGGGGTACTTCTAAAGCCAGAAGAACTGGCCTACCATCTTCATGTACACTGGTGACTGAGCAGTTTAAAAACCACCCCCACCAAAAAACAAACAAGTTAAAAAAAACAATTGAGTCCTAGCCAGAAAGTGAAAAATGGATTTCTGCAAGATGGGAATAAAATGACCTTTGAACAAAGTGCTTTGCTTAAAGACAGGAAAACAAAAGCTCTCCTCTCCTCTCCTCTCCTCTGGGGCGGGGCGGCCACTCCCCGACTTCGGAATTCGTCTTGGGGGGCCTCCTCCTCCCTGGGCTCCTCAGGCCACTACTTTACCTGTGGATCTGACTGTAAGGGGCTGCTTTAGTTCAGGAGAGGTTCTGGCCACTGCAGTTCCTTCCCTGGTCAGTCCAAAGGCTTTCAGGAGATCTAGTAAAATGAGGTGGGCCCGGGCACCATGACGGACACACAGGGCCCGCCCTACGCGGTCACACCCCCGGGAGCAGGGGATGGGGTGTACTCACTTGTCCAGTCTTCCTCAAAGCAGTGCAGGAAGTGGAACCCCACCATGACGAGGGCGTGCAAGGAGATGAGAGCTATGTACATCTGAAACGGGAGAGCAGTGCACACGCGCTGTGAGCACTAGCTGACCGCCGGCTCCCGGGAGGAGCTCAGAACCCACCCCCCGGGACACAGCTAGGCTGAGGGCCGAGCAGGGGCACCTGCCGAGTCTCCCTCTGGTCCCCCTCACCCAGCCCTGAGGACAGGCCTGCAGCCACGCACTGGGAGCGTGTGGACCAGGAACAGAAATAAGTGGCCATGGCCAGGGTGCCCTGGGCTGCCCACCGTGCTCTGGGCCAGCTGTTTGTCCTCACCTGGAAAGTCAGGGTGCTGCCCACGGCCCTTCCAGCTGTCACACTACGACCCCCCATCCCCCTCCCGCAGCTGAGCGAGGGCTGGCTCGCATCACCAAACTGCCTCTCTAGTGACTTAAGACTGGACCCCGGGGACAGGAGCCCCGAGCACAGGCCTGGCTTGCAGCTAATGACTTGAGCAGTTTTCTAGATGCTCAAGCGAAGGGCTGAGGTCGTGGGTGAGCCAAGCCGAGCTTGGCAGAACAGCGGGCACTGCACGGCCAGGCGGACCGTGAGCAGCCGCAGAGGGCGCATGAGCACTGTGTTGGGAGCAAAGCGCTCCATGCTGTGGGGGGTGGGGGTGGGATTCGGCAGCTGACTTACTGTAAACAGCACGAAGTACTTCTGGTTGTTCTCGCCCACACAGTTATTGACCCAGGGACAGTGGTGGTCCATCTTCCGGATGCACCGCTTACAGACACTGCAAGAGGCCACCAGGCAGACGGTGAGGGGTTCGCAGTGGTGGGGGGCCCGGGGGCAAGGCACACCCAGCTGCAGCCCCGCTTCACACAAGCAGCCTCCTCGGGCGCCACTGGTGTTCCGCTGGTGTGCATTGCAGGAGGCTTGGGAGGCAGTATTAGGACCCCCAGTCATCCCAAACAGGGGGAGTCATTCCCCTCCAAGGCCTCTGATCGCTCACATAACATAGGATGGGACTGGCATGGCCAAGAAAGGCTACTCCCCTGAGGTAGCACCGAGCTGAGCAGGTGGTTTACTAAGAGGGGACACAATGAAGAAGCAGCTCCTAAAACATGACAGGGTGAGATGGGACAGAAAACATGATTCCAATTTCCCCAAAACTCCAAAAACCGAGGGGAGGGCTGGTGGGCCTTCCCAGCTGGGTGGAGCTTCTCTGCAGAAGCTTCCAGCGAGGAAGGTGGAGGTCAGAGCTGGGTGACCTGTGAATGCCCTCAGTGTGGTAGGAACCCCCTTTCAGCGCACAGATAACATCTACTTACCCAAAAAGAGCAGAAGTCATTTGAGCTGATAGGTTGATCACATGAGCTAATTAATTTGCAAATTATTTGGGGGCACTTTCAAGCTTAATTAATAGCAAACATTCTCCCCACCCCTTTCTGGACAACACAAATATAAAACAAAAGTACAAGGATAAAGGGAGGCTTGAAAGCAATACTTCTCAAAGCTCAAGTTTAGAAACACCCACTTGACAACAGATGGGTTCATCAAAATCATTCCCTTTTCTTTTTGAGAGACGGTAAGAGAGGGAGGGCCCAGAGCCGTCTCCATGGTTGTACATCATTAGCGGTGACATGGTTTCATTCCACACAGATGGATGTGGGGCCACGCGGGGCAGGAACTGAACCCCGGGGGCCTCCCACATGGGAGGCGAGCACCTTCACCACCATCCCAGTGGTCACCAGTTGTGCTGCAGTTCAGCATGTGTTTGCATTAGCTGGGTTGGGAATCAAACCCCAAGCTAGTGTTCAACTGCTGAGTGATCCCGGCGTCCCCCACGTTGTTGCCTTTTCAGTTCATTAAGGTAGGCTCCTTAACATTGACCTTGGGGCATTATTTGTTCAAAATGGTTTGCAATAGATAAATACAGCTTGGGAAAGATTTCTTTCCTGAAAGCTCCTTGGGTCCCAACAGCTTTTGTCCCCACTGGTTTCCACAGTTAACTTGACCACAGGTCCTTATGGCACAGTGGGCTGTGGGGGGCCCTGCTCAGTTCACACAGGGCAGGGCGCCTGCTGAGCTCTGGTCGCTGACTGACAGGCAGGGAAGGTGCAGGAGGGGCGCCTGTGGGTGTGGAGACCCCGACTCCTGGCCAGGGCACTACCCGGAAGGAGGGCTGCACTGCGAGGCCCCTGACTGAGCTGCGGGCTCACCCACACTGAGGGGGTCGTGGAGGCCCGGCAGGCCCGGGTCTGCTGGACGCTGTCGTGAGGCTGGCCGGACTGCAGGCCCCGGAGTCCCCATGCATAGGAAGCACGAACACACGGAAAAACTGAGGACAGACAAGGGCCTGGCTCATCTCCACCCTGCTCTCCACAGCTGCAGAGGCCTCGCTAACACGTGAGAAGCGGGCACATCGCCGGGATGCTGTCAGCTCCCAAGTGTCCCTGGCTCCAGCAGGCAGGGTAAGAAAGGGAGGCGTGAAAGGGGCATGGAGGAAGTAGAGAAAGTCATGACGTGTCTGTATGTGTATGACACCAATTTACAAACTGCACTGAATAATACACAACACGTAGTGCAGTGGGTGACACCTGTTCCTGGTACAGTTTTAAAGGTACAGCAGACAGTGAAGGGTGAGCCCCTGCACCCTGGGCCTCACCAAGCCGCCCCCTCCCTGGGGCCACCCTCTGCCCTGCTCTGTAGCCCTATCCTGTGTGTTCTCCCGAGACAACCAGCTCCGGGGTTCTCAGCCCCTCCCGTCGGGGAATTAGCTCCAGGCTCTCGGGAGGTTCCTCTTCTGTCCGCATTTATTTCTAAAGGGGCTTTGCGGGGGGTGCTCTGGGGCAGTGTTCAGTCAGCAGCAGAGAGGGGCCTGGGGCCTGACACCCTCTTGGCAGCCCCGTCCCCAGTCCCCTCCCACCTCGCTGAAGAACCAGCCGTTAACCTGGTTCACAGGGGCTGAGTCTCCTGGCAGCCAAATCAGAAAACTGCTCATCCTTCAGGGAGCAGCGCCAAGTGAGCCTGGCCCGCTGAGGGCGGCCAACACCAGCCCAGAGTGCTGGGCAGCTTCCTGTTTGACCCGACATGAAATGCACCTATCCCGGCTCACGGAGCTGTTCCGAAGAGGCTCCGGGGCCAGGTGGTGACGCGTGTGGGGTGTCCATCCACATTGGTGGCTGGGGCCTGGACAGGTCCAAGGGCAGGGCCCAAAGGCGGGTCCCTGGGTAGGTCTGTGAGGATGCTCCAGGCCGGGTGGTGACCGCCTGCCCACACCCTGCCATGCACCATCGGTCATGAGGAGGGAGAAAGCCTGTGGCCTCCCACTGCGGGATCGGTGCCTCAGAGCCGGCCCCACGGCACGGTGGGCAGGGGACTGACTCCGCCGAGTCCCCTCCCCAGACGCAGGGCAGCCCAAGTGCAGCGGCCAGGGCAGGGCCCCAGAGGCCCTTGGCCCACCTTGCCCCCTGGCAGAACCCAGCCCCTCTGAGGTTCCTCCTGCTTGCTCCCTCCTTCCGTGTCCACTCCAGCACCAGCTCGTGTCCATGAGCGAGGCGCCGTGGGCCGGCGAGCCCGAGGCCCAGGCCCCCAGAGCCTGGCAGCAAGATGCGGTCCTAGTCGCTGGAAAGACCGTGTCCAAAATGTAGGCATTCCTGCTGTCCCTGCTTTCGGGGTCTCCCAGGCCCCACTGATGCTGCTCCCCTCTTGCTCAGGTGCCCTAACATTTTTCAGGCCCCAAAGAATTTCCTGCAAAGGCCTGGTAAAGCCACTAGCTCACCGTCTTGTGTGCATTCAGGTTCTGTGGCATGTGTGTCCCTTCTTTGGGGGGCACGAGGGCCCCTCCTTGACCAGCCCCCAGAGCAGCTGCCTGGGAGGTCAGGGCCATGTCTCACCATCACCACAGCCCAGAGCCAAGGCCACGGCCCCCGTATCACAAGGGCCAGCTGGGTGAAGGCTCTGATGCTACAGATGGGGAAGAAGCCCCGAAATGGGATCCACCGCACCAGACTAGCACGGCCGTAGAGAGAGAACATGGCAGGAAGGTACCCAGTGGCACCACCAGCTGTGAGGTGTGCGGTGAGCCCCCTTCACCTCACACCTCATTCGTTATGATTAAAACTAAGCACCAAAGGCACCTCCCGCATCCTGGCCCTGCTCACACGGGCCTGGGAGACAGGCGTGCAGTGCGGTGGGAAGAACACGGCTCTCAGATCCCGCTTTTGGCTCTGGACAAAGGAACTCGGCTTCTCCAAACCAGCCTCTGCAGGAGCAGCCCTGACGTCTCTCAGGGTGAGAGCTACGTATATGAAATGCTTTAAAAACGAAGGGCTGCACACATTTGATAACCATGAAAAAGACAAAACAAGAATAGGCAGGTGCCCTAAGCAGCGCACGACAGCAGCTTCTACGTGTGCGTGTCTCTGGCGGGTGAGGAAGGGGCTGCGAGGCTTGGCCGAGGTCAGAGTTCTCCACCTCCTTGTGCGAGAACCATGGCATAACCTGGGCCGTCCACGTCACCATGAACGGCTGCCCCCAGAGTCTCCTGAAGAGCCACGGTCCTCCACAGCAGGAAAAAGAAGCCTGTCCTTGGAAGACCCACCCACATACCACCGGGCTGGAAGGGGCACACCGGCCCCAGTGCAGGTGGCGTTTGTGGTGCCCACCCAGGCGCAGGGAACGCAGGCTTTTAAGCCCCGTGGTCTGCGGGGCGAGGGGAACCGAGCACGCGTGTGCGCGTGCACTTTCGCTGGAGCAGGGGACCGACCCCGGCTTCCTCCAGCCAGGGAGCAGGCCTGTTGGCTTAGCCCGCCCTCACCCAGCTCTGCCTGGCGCACGGGGGGCTCTGCTTACCCCCAGACCGGGTCTCAGATGGCCTGGGCTGCCACGAGCCGGCACAAAGGGGCAGTTGTCAGCACACATGTCCCGGGTCGGGAGCAGGCGGCGCTTCCGAGTCAGCGGCTCTGCTCTGCTGTCGCTGGCCTGTGTGCTGGCACTCAGGACACCGCCCTCGGCCCATCCTGGGAGGGGCCAAGGGGAGAATGCAGCCAGGCAGCGGGGGCAGCCCAGTGCTCAGGGGGGACAGAGAGGACCACGTCACCCCCCTGGACCTTCAGTGTTCAGCCAGGGAGCTGCTCCCCAGCAAAGGCGGCTCCGAGTGCCCATGAAGATGGGGTACAGTCGGCCGAGGCGCCTGGGCTCAGGGGCTGACCTCTGTCCTCCACATGCCCCTCAGTCACCCGGATCCATGACACAGCCCAGAGGCTTCCTCCCACAGCCTCAGACTGGCAGGGATGCCCCCCTGGCATCGGGCCAGTCCACTCCTCCACGACCTCCCTCGCCCAAACAACAGGCACCGGGCGACACATTTGTACTGTGTGATGGACCACCTGAAGTCCCCTTGTAGTGACAAAGTGCAATTTTTAGCTAGCTATCTTTGAAGAAATCTGAAAACCAAAAGGGAAAAGTCATCACAGATAAGATGGGGAAAGGGCTTTTTTGGCTGGACTGTACAAGTGTCACAATCCCTTAAAGTTTTGTTGTAGAGAAAAGACTGCATTCAAGGATGACCCCTTCCTTTCCTTAAAAAATTTAAGGGGACAGGGCCTGCCCCTTACATGGGTCAAGTACGAGACACTCACGGAATGACTTCCCCACGTGCCTTCCGAAAGCAAGCAAGCTGCGAGGTTGGAAGAGCAGGGACCTCCTGGATCATGACGGGATTATTACGGCAGAGACGGTCATGAGCATGTCCTGGGGCCTGTGTCAGGTGTGAGACAGGAGCCCAAACCAAACACTCGTTCCCATCTCGTGAGTTCATGGGATTGGGGGAGAGACGGACAGGGTCACTCAGTGCCCAGAGCAGGGGCGTTCAGAGTTCAGCTGCTGGAGGCACCTGTGGGGGAGTGTGTGTATCTGTAGGCGTGTGCATGTGTGCAGCGTGTGTCTATGCATGTGTGTGCGCATGGGCATGTGGCCCGCCCGGTGGGCGCATGCGCACCTGCAGTGGTGGGCTCGGTCGGGCTTGATGCTGCAGCACTTGGGGCACTTGTACACCACCTGGCCGGGCTTCAGCTGTAGACTCTCGATGAACTCTTTAGTGGCATTTCCTTTGGGCACTGCCCCCTGTAAGAAAGAGCACAGGCGTCAGGGCTGGGCCAGGGTCCCAGCCACGAGAATGTGCTGTACCCTCAGGAGGCCCCACAGAAGGGGCTATCAGAGGAAACCCCTACAGCACCAAGGGCAGCCGGGCTCTCATGTGGTGTTCTCATTGTCCCTTGTGGTTCCAGACCACAATCGAGGGCCTCGGGAACAGCTCAGCCTTTCCAGTGCCACCCACTTACAGAAATCTCCCGGGAGGCCCATCCCATGCAGGTGAGACCCCATCTGTCGTAAGCCTGAGCCTAGCTGGGCCAGCCCTGGGACAAGGCACCTGCCATCCTTTGCCTCAGCTGCTTTTTGTAAAAAAGAACACGCTCTTCCGGGCTTATGGCCACCGCTTGCAGAACTTCCCGTTACTAGCTCAGGGCAAGGAATTCTGTTCCATCAGAAGGCCCGTGAGGCCACTGGGATATGTCAGCGTGGTCACAATACACCTCACAGGGATGGCTCACAGCATGGTACTGCAGCCTGGCAGGCCAAACGAACTGATTTCCCCCTTATTCCAAATAACACTCGTTCCTGACTTTAAGTATACAGATGAGAAAACTTCCAGAGAAAAGCCCACCCTTTGATTCTACCTCCCAAAGACAAGTACCGTTAGCATTTTGGAGAGCATCCTGCCAGTCTTGGTGCACATACAGTAAGCCAGAAATATTTTTTAAATCTCTGGATCCAGAAAAATGCTCATAAAGTTCTACGGCATTTATTCGGCCCTAGTGGAGTCCATTAACCTTGGGGAGGAGGTGTGACGTGGGTCCCTCAACCATTTCCCCCAGGGGCTAGCCCAAACCTCCAGGACCTTCCTTGACACCCCCACTTCCATTTCCATCTGAGGGAAACTCAGCGCAATCCCCCTGCATAGTCTTCATCTCCCTGCTCCGTCCCTAGGCTCACAGGCACCCCCCATCTGCGAGGTTCAGGGCTCCAGCTCCTCCTGGCCCTCGGGGGCCCATACTGTCCCCTAGGAGCTTCTCCCTCACTGGGTCCCTGCTTCACCCTCAGCCTGCTTGGGCTCCTCAGGGACCCAGCCCCTCTTCCCAGCCCCCCTCTCTGGAACCCCGCCCCCCTCCCAGGATGGTGACGCACCATTGCCAGCTCCCACTCAGGCCTCCTATAGAGCTGCAGATCCTTCACAGGGCACTAAACCCAAGCCCCCAGTTCAACATGCTAGAACCAAACCCACTGCCTTCTGCCCAAGCTGTCCCTCCTCTCCCCCTTCCCTGGCACAGCCATGTGCCCTGCCATCCTGGGGTGACGCCCACGAGTCACCCCCACTCTTTAACCCTCTGCTCACAAGCTCACCTACTCTACCAGGCTGATTTGCCCCCTGTGCCTTGAATCCCATGTCCTCCCTCCATGGCATGGCCTTTGTTCAGATTCATTGTCATGTGCCCAGATACCTAGGGAATCTTCTAGGTCTTCTGCCTCAGGTCTCTCCCTTGCACTGTGCAGCCCCGCCTCTATCCCTGCCCCCCACGACTTTCCAGAGTAAGCTTTCTAGAACATGAATCTAAGCATGCTATTTATTCTCCTCACTGAACTGCCTTCATGGGTTCCCCAGAGCCTCCACTGGGACGGCCTCATGCCAGACCCCCGCAACCCAGCCCCGGACCACCCACAATCACCGTCACCTCCTTCCCCTGACAGCCCCACCCTGTGGACCACCTGAAGTTTCCCAATGGCTTTCCAGTCCTCTTGTGCCCGCAGGGACCCTGCATTAGCGCCTCCCTCCAGCCTGCGGGCACCTCCTGGCCTCTTGCACCCAACCCACAACCCACTGGGGGTCACTCTGCCCATTCCCAAGGGCCCAGGCCACTCGCAAGCCAGACCCCAGCCCTCAGCCTTTGTGCTGCCACCGCCTGCGTTTGTCTCATGACAACGACCACTTAAAAACACACTGGTCTCTCCTCCAGAACTGAATTCCTGGAGCACAGAGCACGGCTTTCCACGTGCAGTGACGTGCCAAGGCCTGGCACAGAGCCTGCGTTCAGTAAATCCAAGCTGAATAATAACGACGACATTAAATGCCCACGCTGAACTGGCGAGTGCTTCCTGAATGTGGTGAGGCCCCTAGTTCAGTTAAAAAAAAGAAAAAATTAAATAAATAAATATAAAAAAATAGACTCCATCATTGGAAAGGAATCCCTAATTGATCTGCTTTCAGGGTGAGATCTGGGCTCCCACCTCTGCTCCTAGGAAGCGCAGGGAGCCCCAGGGACTAGGGCTGCGGCAGCTCCCTCTGCTTATATGCAGGGTTTTGAATAAGATGTCACAGGCTGGGGGTGGGGAGGGGCAGGTGGTAGCATGAAGAGCCAGTTTGATGCGGCCGGTCTGGAAGACATGCTTTGAGCTGTGCCTCTTAACAACGGCAGATATTTCACAGCCACTTCCTTCTTTTGCCCAGTTTTCTTTGGCGCCACCAGCAAATCACACCTGTGAGAAGCTGACTGGCATTTGGGACACAGTCTAGGGCACTCACTCATCGCGATTGGAAGCCAAGCAGCAGCATACCACACGGAGGATCATTCTCTCCTGCACCCAATTGAGTGGGGCCAGACTGAACAGGTCTCTGGAGTGGCCACTCGAGTCCATGCGGGGGTAACACACACACACTCTCAAGGGCAGCAGGAATGCAGGGAGGAGGTTTCCTTGCCCCCACCCCACCCCGCCTGACATCCAGTTCCAATTCACGTGCCTTCTGGAAACCAATCGCCTCTACACTCCACTGTGATCCTGACCCGTCACCAGCCCGACCTGGCTTTCTACTGCCCACCTGGCACCTCTGCTTACGTGCCATAGAGATATAGTGTGGTCAGAAGAAAAGCCTTGATTTCTTTTCCAAAATCTTTTCTCCTGACTCTGCTGTTCAGTGGCCCCAGGAATCAATCCCCTGAGGCTCCAGCCAAGACTCAGAAAGGCACCCTCCAAGCAGCCAGCGCCTGAGCTGCACGCAGGCACTCACTCCCAGATTCGAAGCACCAGATACCCAGGGTCCTGCCCAGACCAATCAGAGTAGTCTCTGGGGTGGGGGCGGGGCCCAGGCATCAGAACTTTGTAAAGCTCCCCAAGGGATTTAATGTGCAGCCAAGCCTGAGAGTTAGTGACTTAACCCCTTCACTTTAAGACATCTCGGATGTGGCATGTGTTTCTTAAGCCATTGTAAACACTGATGTCTCTGAGACAAGCGCAGATTTAATTTGCTTTGAGTGCAGTTATAATGCAAATGTTATCAAGAAATAATTATATATGTTCAGTGTTAAAGTGTGAACTGTAGAAATAAGCCCTTAAAGGTATTTGCTTTGAATTTGTGTAACCCTGAAAGCCAAATGGGGATTCGAGCAAACACAGCGAGATTGAGATTCAACAAATTTGTAGTTGACTATTCAACAGAAGATTAAAATTCTAGTGAAGGCAGCCCTGTCCAATGTAATGTTCGTAAATGTGCAAGACCTGTATTTGTAGCAAGCAGTCACAATTGTGATTCCAGAGATGAAGAACAGAATTGGGAAGAAAAAGGAGATATTCCAAATATGAAATCATTTAACCAAATGGCTGGTATAACTGCTTTAGTTTTACAAAAACTAGGAGCACATCCTATGCCTCTTTGTGTTTTGAAACAAGTGCTAAGTGATGATTTTATTTATTTATTTGATAACTGCAGAAATGAATAGGACCAGAACTCGAAAAAGGCCGGGGAGTGGTTTCCAGTTATGTATCATAATGTCACAAGTACACAAATCTAAAATAGATGTGTACTGGTCAAAAAGAGCAACATTAGAGACACTGATATTTCCAAAAACTGTGCCTTGCAAATGTTTCTTGGCTATATCACACTTTCTTCACTTTGTGGGTAATGAAACTGTATGTAAAGAAGATGGAATGTGGGAAGTGCAAAGAGCAGTCAACTATTTGAATAAGTTTGAATGGTTATACACTCCAGACAAAGATGTTTCCCTAGATGAGTCATTGATAAAATTAAAAGGACAGCTGGGGAATGTGCAATTTATAGCTACCAAACGTGCCAGCTTTGGAATAAAAGTTTACAAGTTATGCGAATCCAATACCGGGTATTACACCCGCAAATGTTAAGTTGAAAAGTAAATAGTTTTGTGCCCATAGAACTTCATTTAATTTGTATGCCAAGAGGTGAAACTGTCCTCCAGATCCAAGAGCTTCTCTCCAGCGTCACCCTGGTCTGAGCCACACGTCTGGCAGGGACCACTGCAATACCTCTCAGCTCTGGCTGTCACTCGCCCCCATCAAACCCCAATGCCAAGCACCAGGCACATTCACATCATGCTTGTCTGATGGCTTCCCACCGCGTTCTGAAGACCAGAGTGCTCCTGCCCAGGAGGCACGCTCTGGCTCCTGCGGCCCTCTCCACCTCTTCTAGCCCCCCAACCCCCATGCCCCCACCACGCTTCCATCGCCCTGAGCCTCATGGGTACCTCCTCTCCCCGCTTCCGGGAAGGCTCTGCCCTTGCCTAATTAGCAACTTCATACCCCTCAGGTCTAAGCTCCAAAGGCACCGCCTGAGAGGCTGCCTGCGACCACCAGCCCAGTCACATCACCCTGTCACCCTGTTTCCTGCCTTTACAGCTTGTCACTGTCTGAAATAACCTTGTTCAATCATCTCGTTATTGCCTGATGCCCTCTGTGGGCTCCAAGAGGGCAGGGATTGGGTCTGTCTGCTCACAGCTTATCCGCTATCTACCTCTCACATAGTAAACCGCCCACTCAGTAAACATGCCAATCACTAGCCCATCTGTCAGTTCTGCTCACTGCTACCAGTGATCCTTGTACATGACTACTGCTCTCCTCACACGTCTGTGTAACATCCTCGGGGCTCTAGGCTGCCCTTCAGCACCCCCACCCACACCAACCCAAACCCATTCTCGTCCTAAGTTCCCACGGGGCCGAACACCTTGGGGCTGCTTCCGGGAGCCGCATTCTGTCGCTGTGCGTGCTCCTCCCTCAGCCCGGAATGTCGTCCATGTCTGCCTGCCCTACGGCCTTCCACCTCCCTGCTCTGACAGAAACTGGCCTGCGCATCCCTGGGCAGTCAACCTGCCTAGATTGGCTAATGTCCCCACTTTGTTCCTCCTCAGCAGCCCAGGCTTCCTTTGGTCACAGCCTTCATCACCCAGGGCTAGCCTCACTCATCCTGAGGGTAACAGCAGTGCCTGGGGCTTCGCTATACGAGAGCAGACTTTCTTTGACTCCTGCATCTCCAATAGCAAGGGCATCAGGGCAATTTCTGAATGAGCCCTTGGCGTGTTTCCAGTATGGCCACCTTGATGCTGCTGGGAAAACTCCTGTACCCGTGTGTTGGGACCCGGTCGATTGTAACCACGTCCAGTACTTCATTTCCTTCAGGCGCCGGTGTTCTGGTCTCACTGGGGGCACTAGCGCTCTCCCCAGGCCCATGCGTGAGAAGCAGCCCTGGACGGGTTGCTGACTGTGATCAAGCTGGGAGAGCTGCTTTCCCTGGGGACCGATTAACTACCCACCACCTGAACCATCAGGAAACGGAGCCCTCTGCGGAGGGAAGAGCTCAGGACCCAGCATCATCCTGAGCTGTCCCTGAGGCTCACAGAATCTGGTGCCATCAGTTTCCCTTTCTCAATTTCATTTAAACCCAGCTCCCCCCAGGCCTCTGTGCTAAACCAACTAGGCCACAGGAGGTCCTGATCAAATTCTGCACTCGCAGGCTGTCCCCGCACAAGATAATGAACAGGATTTCACAGCAGCTCACGACATTCAACAGCCACTTGCACAGTGTGGCCTATTTAGCCAAGTCACCGCTTTACCCACAGAGAGTCACCAGGAGGAACTTCCGTGGCCCAAAACAGGCTTGTCCAGCTTTGTAGGAAAAGGGGAGCCTTGTGCAAACACACTGACGGCCACGTCTGTGCAGGTTCCTGGAGCTGGATGTGGCGTTAATGTCAAATCCACCTAGCTAGGGTCCTGTCTGCACTGAGAACGCTGTCCTGACCCAGCCCCCATCATGCATGGCGCTGGGTCACCGGGCCCCAGGCTCCATGGGTATCTGACTGCACCTTTCTAACTATAGGCGAGGCTTCCCCTGGACCCCTCCTCACGGGCTCCACTAACCTCCACACAGTGTACGAATAGTGTCATTCACCCAAGACAGAGGCTGTGGCGCAGGTGGGCCACCAGCCCCCGCTCTCCACATGCCGGAGGTCAGGGGGGAGAGTGCAGGCAGAGGCCACACCAGGGCCGGAGGAGCAGAGTGCGGGCTGGTTTTGACATACTCACGGGGTCCGTCAGCATGGCCCGGCAGTGGGAGGCCAGGGCCAAGAAGGCCAGCAGGTTGAACAGAATGCCGTTCATGACGCTGTACACGTAGTCTCGAGATGGAATCAGCATGACAAAGAGGACCACAAACTCCGCATAGAGGACCAGAAACCAGGTGACAATGGCACAGGCGATGCCACAGCCATCTCGGATAAACCACATGGTTCCCACAGGGCCAGGGTAGGGCGGTGGGACGCACTTCTCCGGCTGCAGGTATTCTGGCTTCCGCTCAATGTCTCGGAAGTGGTGGGTGGGGATAAGCATCATAAGCTATTCTGTCCATACTGGCATCTGGAAGAGAGAAGAGAGGCCCAGAAATGTGGTGCTATCTTGTCATCAAGGACACGTGACAAAATTACCTTTCCAAAGGGACCCAGGAGCATCGAGGTGGCAACCTCGTAAAGAAAAGCTGCCTACACCTTCGCTCATGTAAAATGTGAGTTCTCCTCCCTCCTCCTGAGCTTTAACTTAGCCTTTGTGAACCAGGGCCACCTTGCCCAAAGCCTTCACGGGGCAGATAACAAGGGGAGCCCTCAGGGGCAAATGCCCTGTGCAAGGTCAGCAGAGCAGTGGCAGCACATACAATGCGCCAACTTAGAGGCAGACTGGAACACTCCTTGTTTTTAGTGATCTAACTGGGCAGACAGTGTCTAACAGATATGTGCAAACCGGGACCTAAAAGAGAAGGTCGGGGGGTGCCAAGCCCTCTGGGAAGACCCTCTGCAGCAGCAACATTGCTGCCTCCACACCTGGACAAACCCAGAGCCTGATGCTGAGCCTGGGTTACCAGGCGTAACCAGGACACAAGCAGTGGCCACCAAGGACAGGCATTTAGTGTCACCAGAAGACATTCTAAGTTCCTGTACTGCCTCAGCTAGGGAGCAAGGCAACCAGTCACAGGATGCGGAAGTCAGTGAAACAAGCCAGGATTTTTAGTTCTAGGGCCAAAATGGTTCCTCTTCCAGGGATGAAAGACTGAGTTGTTCTCCTTGTGGGTGACGGATGGGACAAAGTGGAGGGTTGTGGGACAATGGGTCCAAAGATGTTTTCTCGCCACTTGGCCATGGCGCTTTGTGAGTTTTTGTCTCTTCACCTGTGAAAACAGCACTGTCTGGTCCCAGGCACCCCCAGGCACCCCCTCACAGGGTTGGTGAGGGCCGAGGGAGTTGGGGTTGCTCGTGATGAGCTCTGTGGACTGTGCCACCCTGTATGTATCACAGCCCGCATCTGTGTTCTCTCCAGGGAAGATCCCTTCCTTCAGAAACACGTGATGAGCAAGGTGCCTTCCTAGCCACCACTGTAGCTCAGGTCTCTGCAGACAGCAGTGAAATAGCTAAGGAGCAGGAACTAAAGTCTTATCTGTCCCCAGCATGTGCTGCAAGACACAGCAGGTACAGATGTCCCTCCTATATTTCTTTATCTGGAACTCTGTGGCCCACTGCATCACCAACCAGCTTTCTCAGTTAGAAACTGATGGCTCAAGTTTACCGCTAGATGGGGATGCCATGGAAAAGCCACCCGAAGCCCAGCAACTGAAATCTCAGCTTTTGAAAACTCAAGTCACTTCACAGCAGAGGAAATCTCCAAAGCAGCACCGGCCGAGTGTGTGCTTCTGCAGACGTGTGGTCCTGCGGGCCCCGTGAAGCTTTCTGTGGTGAGGTGGGTTATCCTGACCCTTTTGCCCAGCATTCCTTCTTCCTCCACTGCCCTCACCCCCAACACAGGGAGAACATCTGGCTGAATACAGCACAGTCATGAAAAGCCAGGCTGGGTCAGAAAGCTGAGGGCAGAGCAGTGACTACCACTCAGGAGACATCCTAGAGTCAAGTCACACACACTACTAATGAAAGAATAAGGGAGGGCCTCCTGTCCCGAGTGGCAGAGACATCAGAGCTAGACGGCAGGTAAATGTGTACCATGGGCCTGTCCAGAGACACCAACTCGACAAATACTCTGAGTGACCACCACTTTCTGTGTACACTGTGTTGGGAGCTGGGAAACAAGAAGTCACGACACACAGAACAATCATCCCAAGCAGAGGAAAAACACTGGCTCCTGATGGCCTATCTCCAGAAGAGATGCCATTTAGTGTTGCCATTGACAACCCAGAGGCCTTACAAGATGCAGGGATTCCTTCTGAAGCACCAAACAGGACAGCAGGAGATTACGAACCAGGGGTGTCTGGACCATGACCCGTGCCCAACAAATTCTAAAATTCTAAAGTCTATTCAACCAAAACCAAACAAAAGGCTGAAATCCTGTAAAATCCCACAATGATTACAAAACTGATTGAAGCTAACATTTTGACAACCTCCAGATGCAACCATTCTCTTGGTTTTCCTCGCTGCCAAACAGATTTGCGTGTATGCCCCCTATGTTCTCACAATTTTTACTACTATTTCAGCTCTAAACCAGGGGTGTGCAACCTTTGGCTTCCCTGGGCCACACTGGAAGAAGAATTGTCTTGGGCCACACATAAAATACACCTACAATAGCTGACGAGCTAAAGTTTAAAAAAATCACAAAAAAATCTCGTAACATTTTAAGAAAGTTTATGAATTTGCATTAGGCTGCATTCAAAGACGTCCTGGGCCTCATGTGGCCTACAGGCCACAGGTTGGACAAGCTTGCTCTAAACCAGCTATTGCCAATATAATGAGACTAGTTACATGGCTGGATACTCTCTGGACAGCCCTTGGACATTGTCTGCGCCTACTTTTGCATTATAATGGCAGAGTTCGGTAGCACTGATGGAGACTGTGTGACTAGCCAGCCTAAAGTATTTTACTCCCTGGCTCTTTACAGAAGTTTACCCCCAATAAACAGCTGAGATCTTTCCCTACTCCTGCTTCCCCTGCTAATCGCTCGGTTTGACAAAGATGATGTTACAGCTCACACCACCCTGCTCACATCTGTGACGGCACAACCTCGTCACCTGCAGCTGAGGGTTATCTCACCATTACCTGCTACCCCATCAAACTGCTCCTCAATGATCATAAATGGGTGTTTTTCAGAAATGGAGGATCACTGATAATAAGTTTTAGAGCAATGTTCTTGTTTAGATACTTCCACTGATTATGTTCACAGTATATTTAGAGTAGATGCTGTATTCTATCCTCTGGCAGTTGCTCATTCTTGATTGTACGGATGGCAATGGCTTGACTAGTTATGTTTCGTACTTGTTATGTGTGGTTTTGCTAAGGAATATGCCCTTCCACATGAGTACATTTCCTAGGTAACAATAGCCAGTTCCTAAGCAGAAACACATTTAACCACTTGACTGGTTAATATGGCAATCTTAAAAATAAAAGTAAAAAAAGACATTATAGCTGTTCCTGTCTTCAGTACAAAACCCATCCATTTCTTTGGAAGGATTTAGAGTCATTACCAGGAACATCAATCACTGGTGTGTTGGATAACAATGTTCTCAGCGGGAACGGGATTCACTGGCCTGTCTTTTCGTTAGTCCAGTGCCTGGCGTACAACAGCTGCTTACCACACGTGTTCATTAAATGAGTACATGAGCAGAACGCGTGCTCTGCGAGTCCAGGTCCCTCATGGCGGCCCGGTCTGCTGACAGTCTGGGCTCTGGCCATTTTCTAAATGGTGGAAGACCAAGGAGGACAATGGAGTAGGAAACCTGTGGTTCTTCCTCAGGTAACTAGTGCCCCACCCTTGGACACTGTGGGACCAGGGTGTACAGAGGAGCTGTTATCCCCTCACTGGTGAGCCAGAACCTGAGATCTGGGAAAACAGCCACCCAAGGGCACGTGGGCAGAGCCAGACACCAAATGCTGAACTGAGGGACACATTCCAGCTCACACTTCAGAGTTTCAAAATATCCCAATCAAAACCAATCAAGGCATATTGCTATAAAAAGTTTTTTAACCTTCAGCTCCCCCTACTCCCAAAGCAATGGAAGTATAGCTTTCCAAGGACTTGTTCCTTAAATTAGCCAACTGAAAATCTAAGAAACATGGGGAAAAATCACCTTGAAACAAACTGTATACTCTGAGGCAAATATTTACCTCTTTTCCTTTTCTGTTTTGAATTAGGGAAACACCAATCCTTGGGTTGAGTGGCTCTTTGCCAGTGACCCACACCCGCCTCGAGTCTTTGCTAGCAAGGAGTTGGGCAGAACTGGCTGCTCAGGTCTGGGGCAGGCACTCAGGAAGGCTGGGGTGTCCCAGAACCCTCAGTACCAGTCCTGCCACCTCCTACCCTCAGAGGGGCCGCCCCTCCAGGTCCCCTCTCTCCACCCTTTCACCTGTTCCCTTGCCCTGTTTGCACTCTAATGTGTCCTCACTTCATTTCAACTCAACTCAAAAAGCCACTTAGAGCAGCCCCCGAATGCAAGGACTGGGCAGAGGTGGCTCACACACAGGGACAATGAGGACACTGGAGTGTGCGCTGTCCTGCCATTCCCTAGCCCAGCTCCCAATCTGGTAAGACCAGTCTTACTTGCTTTTTCCCTACTAACCTGAGTGTCCCATTTGTTTAGCTTTGCAGTCTGGTATCGGGCATGGGCATGTGCTCAAATCAGTATTTCCTGAGTAAGTGGATACATAAATCAGACAGACATACCCAACAAGAATCCTAACACATAGGTTTCTAATGAATAGCACAAAAGAGGCAAATAGTACCCCCCCACAAAACTCAGAAGTGAAATAAACACTTTTCCAGGCCAGGACTTCTGAAGGGGCAGGATCTCGGCAGGGCATGGCGTCACATGAAGAGCTTAGAGTTAGACAAAGGCAAGGGGGAGGGGCACAGGGGGCGGGGGACCTGGCAGGGTGCAGGGAGGTACTGGTCGGGGGCTGGGGGGGTGTAGGCCTGGATGAAGTATCTGTACAGAGGCTGGTTTAATAAACTCAAAAGTAGGTGTAATTCTTTTCCCTTGGCGTAGAGAATAAGATTCATCCAAATACACACACACACACACACACACACACACACACACACACACACACACACGAAAGGATCCAACTTTCTGGGTTTCTACTAGTAGGAACTACATAGTTGAAAGTCAATTTCATCAACCCTTTAGCAGATGTCATGAACATCTGAAAGGTAGAAGAAACCCTTACATAGGAGGCTATGAACTTGAATCTAGTATTATGTTGGATATCTGTTGGGGGGCTGGTCTCGTATCCTCTTGAACTTGCCCTGAAGATGGTATTCTTACCTAAACTAATTTTCACTAGTTAACTCAGTAAACAATCACTTAAAAGGTCCACTGAAGGAAGGTAGCACCTTTTCTGATATTTCTATCATAATTCTTTTTTTTAAGATTTATTTTTATTGTTTTTTGACAGAGAGAGAGACAGAGAGAAGGGGGAGGGCCCAGAGCAGTCTCCATAGTTGACAGCATTAGTTTTCCATAGTTTCACTCCACAGGTGGGTGCAGGGCTGCTCAAGGCAGGAACTGGGCCAAGAGCCTCCCACATAGGTCCCGGCAAGAATTGAAATGGGGGCACACCCCAGTTCAGCATGTGGGTCCGCATGGGCCGGGGCCGGGATTTGATTCTCGGGCTCCTGGGCTGCAAAGCAAGCACTTAACCTGCTGAGCCATCCCAGCTTCCTCTCTATCATAATTCTTGATTGAAATTCATCCTAATGAGTGTATCAGGAACCTTCTATGGTTTAAATCCTATGGTCTTAAGAATATGGTGTTTACCTTTTAGAGCTTAAAGTATCAGAGTATTCACAGGCCAGCCTCACCACCTCAAAGATGAATAAATGGGCCATGCCCTGGAAACTTTAGAAATGAATCTGATCAAGTAGAAAATTAATTTATCTAGGCCACAATTCTCTTAATTTGTGTAAGAATCCAAAATGACTGTAAATCTTATACTCATTTTTAGATGATTCTCAGAAAAACAAAGAATGAACCATGAATCCCTAACTATGCTTGAAACGTTCCATAAAAAATCAGAATGAGTCACTAAACTTCCAAAAGGTGTGGTCCAAAGGATAGGTACCTTATCTTCTGCGTCACACCCTGCTAGGCAGGCAGGGGCCTTTTCCACAAGGTCTTTGCCAAGTAGTCTACATTGCTTCTCCCTCTTGCCTCTTGTCTGTCAGACTCACCTTCAACAAAATACACATTCAAGTTCACTGAGGAAACCAGGAAGTGTGGTAAGTTAAACTTGCCTTCTTGCCTCACAACCGGCCACCTTATAAAACCCACTTGTGTACACACTCACACTTCTGACAATGGACCTTCGTTTCAGGAGAAAGTTTGGGATTTGGACAGATCGAGTAGACTAACAGTGCCTCCACTTACTACAAGTGACTAGTTAATGTACTACAACTGGCTAGTTTACCATCTCCCAGCTTTCTGGAATGATTCAAACACACACACACACCCATATTAGGATGACAAAATATGTAACACGAACATTAAGGCCCAGCAGAAACTACCACTCATTTCGGTAACACATTGTTTTCCCTTTTTACGGACATGCTTTATCATATATTGCAGCAATGAGAAAAATTAATGAGACAACTTTAAAACAAGACCACACATGAGATTAATTGGTTAAAAAAGAAATCATTCTCTGAGTCAGAATGTTAGAGACCATCAGATAGCTTTTAGTCAAACTCTTCTGTTTTGCAGAAGAAGAAATCAAAGTCCATGAGATTTTTGTCTAAAACAAGTTTTGGACAAAACATGCGTGCTGTCTACATGAAAGGAGACAGACACGAGCAGTAACTGAATGCCTGTTATGATTGAGGACTCACATAAAGCAGTTCATTTCAATTCTTACAGCCCCTCGGCACAATAGTTTTTATTATCCATGGTAGAGATGAAAAGAGTGAGGTGCAGAGGTTTTGTTCATATTCTCAAGGTGAGACAGTGAGGGAGTGGATTTAAAACCCAGCTCTGCCTGCCACCATAGACCACATTTTGAGAATAGCACATGGCTTCTTCTTTTTTTTGCAATAGAGGGAGAGGAGGAAGAGGACCAAGCAGGAAATACGACTTCTACTTCCTACTCCCTCACACATACTGGACGCTCTGAGAAGTCACTTCTGCTTAGCTTTAATGCCATCTCTAAAGAGGACAGGAAGGACCAACTCTCTAAGCTTTGTGACTCTTTTTTAACAACCAAAGAAATGGACTGTAAGTAGGCTTTCCTTCCACTAGCTCCTGCAAGGCTATAATACCCTCTCTAAAAATGAAGAAATAAAAGAGTGTTCTTTCTCTTCTGTGAGTCATTTTACTTCTGTCAGCTGAGTCTTGAATGGACCACACTTATGCCAGGCTAGCTGACCTCTTCCAAACTCTGCTCCAGCCTGTTCTACATACAGATGGGTAAAAAAAACGAAGCTCAAGGAGATAACTGATTTTTCATAAAATGTTTGGAGAGGTGGCTAATTTCCTTTCTAAATAGGTCTGACAGACATATTTACCGTTGCTTTTACAACCATCTCCTGCATTAACTTTTTCCACAATGTGTGCAACATAGCAGGAACATTTTTATAACGGCAACAATTACTGATAGAGCATTGCAATTAATATTTGTCAATGAGCATGACACTCCAAGGTTTGTGGAACACTTTGAAATCAGGTGCGACATCCCATTAGACACTGAACTGCCTTCTGGCCTCTGTCACAGGTTCCAAGATGGGTGTTTTACTTGATGTAGAGTGGGGCCCTGACCTTTCCTAAATGTCTGTTACCTGCCAGCCACTGGCCTTATGCTAGATACGCCTCCTCCTGTTTGATCCTCATTCCGTAGGCATAAATCCTGAGGTTCCTACCCCTTTTTTGGAGATGAGGAAGCTGAGACATGGAAAGATCTGCCCAAGTTCACACTTCTAGGAAGCAGCAGAGACAGGATATACCGGGGGTGGCGAACCTATGGCACGCGTGCCCAAAGTGGCACGTGGAGCGATTATTTGGGCACACGGAGCTGTGAATACCATTTAAAAAATGATTGTTTATGCTCTTATAGACATAAAAATAATCGATACCTCTATCTCACTTGATGGGTTGGCACGCGAGTCCAGCGAGTATACTCTTATTTCATAAACTTTGGCACTCAGTCGCCAAAAGGTTCGCCACCCCTGGGATATACACTCCCCAGCCTGGTCTCATTTCAGAGCCTAATTTTAACTACTCATTACCACCAGCAACCTTACTTCATTTGGCTCTCTTGCCCGCACATGGTTACGCAGGGATGGCACTACCTGGCGGGCTACCCGCAGTGGCACGCACAGACCACAGACCTGAACGTACCCATTTTGTGCTCTAAGGTGGGGTACACCAGCCAACATTTAGAAGACGGACCCTGCCTTAACCTAGGAAGCAGGAGGGCTATGAAGCTTCAGCCAGGAGTCACTCTAAGACTGAGTCCCTAAAACCTGTTTCTGCCGGGGAACACTTACTGGGGGCCAAGTTCTAGCACAGCACTTCTCCTGAAAGTCAATCCATGTGAGTCAAGCAGCAAGGGTTCCCATCTCAGGGTGCTGAAAACGGCACCTGCCCCCACGTTGTGCCAGGTGCAGATATGCAGCCACTGAGCCATCACCCAGGCAAGAGCTCGCTTCTTCGGGGACTAAAAGCAAAGTACTTGGAGGGATCAGAAAGAAGAGCCAGGGAAGAGAATGAGAGAAGCAGTCATTTCAACCACACTGGGCTTCAGGAAGGGAGACTTCTTGAACAACTGATGGATCAAACATGAAAGGGGAAATTAGAAAGTTTTTTTTTTTTTTAATTTAAGACAAATGAGCTTGTGGGATGCAGTAAAAGCAGTTCTAAGAGAAGTTCCTAGCAATAAATTCTAATACTAAGAGGCAACAAAGGTCCCAAAAAAACAACCTCACTCTACACCTTAAGGAACTAGAAAAAGAACAAACTGAGTGAGCCCCAAGTTAGCAGAAGAAAGGAAAGAATAAATAGAGCACAAATAACTAAACAGAGAAAAGAAAAATAATAGAAAAGATTAACTAAACTAAGAGTTGGATCTTTGAAGAGGTAAATAAAATCGACAAACCTTTAGTTAGACTACCAAGGAAAAACTAGAGGCCCCAGATCAACAACATTATAAGTGAAAAATGAGAGATTACAATGGCTACCACAGAAATTCAAAGGATCGTTAAGAGGCTACTATGAACAATTATATGCCAATAACCTGATAACGCAGAAGAAATGGAAAAATTCATAGAAACATATAACTTACCAAGAGTGAGTCAGGAAGAAATAGAAAATCTGAATGGACCGATTCTGAGTAAGGAGATTTAGTCAGTAATGAAAAATCTCCCAAAAAAGCCCAGGACCAGATGGCTTCACTGGTGAATGTCACCAAACATTTAAAGAAGATTTAACACCAATCTTTCTCAAACTCTTCCAAAACACTGAAGAAGGAACACTCCCAAACTTACACATGGAATCTTAAATAAAACAAACAAACCCAAACTCATAGACAGAGAGATCAGACTGTGGTTACCAGAAGCTGAGGGTGGGAGGGGAAATTGGAGGAAGGTGGTCAGAAGGTACAGACTTCCAGTTATGAGATGAATAAACAGGGTAATGTACAACACGACAACTCTAACACTGCCGTATCAAATATAGAGTCAATCCTAGAGTTCTCATCCCAAGAAAAAATTTTTTTCCTCTGTTCTTTCTTTTCTTTTTATTATATCCACATAAGATGGACGTCAGCTGAATCTATTGTGGTAATCATTGCACAATATATATGTCAAACTACCATGCTGGACTCCTTAAACGTATACAGTGATGTATGTCACTTATTTCTCAATAGAACTGGGGGAAGGGGGGGAAGAAAAGGGAAGCTATTTCCTTCCCACTGGTCCCAGGCTCTGTAAGCAAGCGGTCATGTAAGAGCAGAGGCTGGGGAGGAGCCTGGGACCATGGAAACGCCCACAGCCTCTGCCCACCAGACGAGATGCTCTCTGGCATCTGCTCCAAGGCTCTGAAGACATGCAGGAGGCTAATGCTAAATGGGATGAAGACGGCTTGGAGTCAAGAGGCCAGAATTCTACTCCCTGTCCTGCTGCTCATTAACCTCATGATTTGGGGGGACAGAATTGCTCAGCCTGGGCCTCAGCTTCCTTGTTTATAACACAAGAGGGAGGACTGAGCTGATTGCTCAGCTCCCCTGTAGGCTGAGATTCTGATTCCTCCATTCACAAGAATAAATTCAGCATTTTCTTTGTTAATTTTTTGGATTTTTATATTTTAATCCAAAGCATCCCTTACATTCCTTTCCCCATTCTTTGTTAATATTCAAAGAGAAATTCACCAATAGTTAGCAATTTCCCTGAGCATATTCAATTTTTTTCAATTAAATATGGTAACCTACTACCATTTCCTTTTGTTCATTCTTTTAATTTTTTTTCAGGGTGGAAAAAGCACTATCGAGATACATCACATATTACAAAGTGGTAAAAGAGAGAAGGCCTAAAATCCATAGTTCAACATGACCATTTTTCAGTGTTTAAATATTTACATATCCAGGATCTATTCTGACTTTTACAACCTGGTACAATATGTATTTTAGGGTAAATTGAGGTGTAGAGAGGTTAACTGACTTGCTCAAAGTCACAAAGCAAGTCTGTGGCAAAGTCCAGATCATTGGAATAAATGTCCAATAGTCTTCCCAACCAACCTGCCTTTTGAGATTCCCTGCTACTATTTCTTGGCTTAGAAATGCACACTTTAGGGAAAGCTGGAATGGTTCAGCAGGTAAAGCGCTCGCTTTGAAGCCCCGAGGACCGAGGATTGAATCCCGGCCCATGCGGACCCACATGCTGAACTGGGGTGTGCCCACCCCCCCCCCCCCCCCGTTCAGTTCTTGCTGGGATCTATGTGGGAGGCTCCTGGCCCAGTTCCTGTCCCTGCCCTGCGCAGCCCTGTGCCCGCCTGTGGAGTGAAACTATATGGAAAACTAATGCTGTCAACTATGAAGACTGCTCTGGGCCCTCCCCTTCTCTCTGTCACTGTTTCTCTCTGTCAAAAATCAATAAAATAAACCTTTAAAAAAAATGCACACTTTGTACAAAGCAAAGTTAAAACTTATTGCAACAAGTCCTTACTTATCCCACTAGGCTCATCTTCCTAAGGTGAAAAATTGACCCCACCCAAAAGCATTTCATCCCACGGTCCCTGCCACATTTCTCAGGTAGCCCAGAAAATCCAAAGAGTTCAATTGCCAAGTCTCTCCATACCAGGAAGGTTATCGTTTGGAGGAAACCGAAAAGATGGGTGTTTTCGGGGCATTTCCTGGGGGAATGACTGAATGAGGTGGGACATGCAATTGTAGCCTTCTTCCCTTCAAAGTTCACAGCACTTTCAGAGCCAGGAATGACCTGGTCATGTGTCTCTGGAAATCTGCTTCCAAAGAGGAAGGCACATGATTTAAAAAATGCAAGAACAGGTAGAAACTAGAGGTAGCATGGGATCAGCCTCTTTTTTCCCCCCAGCAAATCAATATCCAAACATCATTCCTCTATTTCTACTTCAGATTCTGTTACTTTCTATGGCTCTCAGGGTGTGTATGTGGGTTTAAATATGTCCAGATTTGCTAATCAGAGTACATGACCCCCTCTTCTCACATATGCCCTAATGAAAGACATAGGAAGTGCCCTGCCACCCTTTCAAAATGCAAACCATGTGAAGACCCTTCCTCTAAATGAGAATAAGCTTTACCCATCGATTCCTATCAATTTTTCCATCACTGTAATCACAGGTTGTAATTTCTAAAACAACAAGGCAGATACAGACCTGCTGGCCAGACTATGACAGGTTATACTGAATATTCTTTTTTTTTTCTTTTTAATATATTTTTATTTATTTATTTATTTTGACAGAGAGAGAGAGAGAGAGAGAGAGAGAGAGAGAGAGAGAGAGAGAGAGAGAGAGAGAGAGAGAGAGAGAGAGAGAGAGAGAGAGAGAGAGAGATACAGAGACAGAGAGAGAACTGAACTGGGGGAGCTCCCAGCTCAGCACACGGTTCCGCACGGGCCAGGGCCGGGATTCGATCCTCGGTCCCTGGCGCTGCAAAGCGAGCACTCAACCCACTGAGCCATCCCAGCTTCCCCCTGAATATTCTTAAAGACAAGATACAGGCAGGGCAAACGCAAAGTGCTGAAACAGATCTATAGGGAAAACAACTCATTTTTGCTTTTCTGGGGTACTGAGCAAATTGTAAAAATGCAAAGGAAAAGACCTAAAACTTGGCTACCTCTGTTTTAGGACTTTCCAGTTTATTCTCTAAACTATTCGTTCCTCTGCTGGGTTTTGCAGCATCTCGGACTCAGCGCTGCATGGAAGCTCTTCTGTCATGGGCTTACAGGCACCAAGGCTGGGTGGGACCAATCGACTCCAACTCTGCCAGGTTCTTGTTGCCTGCTCATGCTAGCAGCAGTTCCTGACCTCTTGCCCTTGATGCCTGGCATGC
Source organism: Craseonycteris thonglongyai (assembly GCA_004027555.1). Classification (NCBI taxonomy): domain Eukaryota; kingdom Metazoa; phylum Chordata; class Mammalia; order Chiroptera; family Craseonycteridae; genus Craseonycteris; species Craseonycteris thonglongyai. Next base: position 47,365 of record PVKE010000467.1, read on the forward strand.
ACAATTAGCACCTTATTATAGGGTGGCCTCTTGTCTAATTATGAGTCTCAATCGAGCACTTTATTTTACTGTCTTGTTCAGGCACTAGTTCAAAGTGCCTGGGATCCCTAGCTATAATAAATCCACACTCCTTCCTGAAGGTGTGTGTTTTCAGTTTCTGACCACTTCAGGCCCACAGGAACACAAGGCACTCATGGGCATGCAAACACTTCCTGATTGTCTGGAGAGCTTTCAGATGTCTATTCTGGGTGCAAGGCACATGGTTGGAATCTGGGCCTCCATGCCTATCACAACCCTCTGTTCCAGATCCATGGGCTTCTCTTCTGTTGAGGGCTGTCCTCAGCTCCTCTGAGGGAAGCTTTACTCAACCTGTATATAACCGTTTCCCTTATCTAGAAGAGTGATACATAGGAATTTCCCATTAGCAACACGTGCTATATTCTCCCCAAAATAGACTCAAAGGATTAGAGTTCATATTTGAATAGACTCCTTGCTTTTGAAATTAAACTATAGCTTATAAGGTAGTTACTGATTCCATAACAAACACAGGCCTCTTTGACTAAATACTCTGAATGAAATGGGGCCCGAAGGGAAACTGCTTAGGGAAAACTGTTAGGTGTGTAGGTATTGAAGCTAGATTACTGGTCTCAAATCCTGGCTCTGCCAGTTACTAATTATATGACCTGTGACCTTGGGCAAGACAATAAACTTCTCTGTACCTCAGTTTCCCAATCTGTAAAACAGGGATAATAGTATCTGTCTCATAGAGCTATTGTGAGGACTGAATCAGTTCATCTTTATAAAGTGCTTTAAAATAGTGCTTGGCACATAATAAGTACTATGTAAGTTAGTGTTAAATAAAATTAATAGAGTGCAGAAATTCAGAACAGACAGACCTACAAAACAGGATGTCCCCTAAAGAATCTGACAGTGATGGAAAAACAAGCTAGTCTAATAGGATAATGTGCCATCTTGGCTTCTTCATTTTCTGGCTAACATACACTCTTTGAATTGCTTCAGTAAACCAAAAAAGAATTCTGAATGTATGGCTTTTAAAAATGTCTAATGCATTATCACAACAAACAAGATAAAAATGTTACGGCTTTGATAAAGTAGAACAGTCAGGGAAAGTGTCATTGTTCTAGTAGAGAATTTAAAATGAACATTCTACTGTTTACACCTCTCACAGCTACTTAGCTAACACATCAGACATCATTCATAATATTATTTAGCAAATACTGTCAAACGTTCACCAGCAAGGAACCTTCAGTCAGTTGTCAGGGGGAACAGTTCAAATAAATGTTTTATATTTTTAAAGACATGTTGAAAGATTTTTATATAAAGATGATTCCATGGTAGCCAAACTCAGACTCTTCTGTCTTTTCTAATCTGTCCATTTGCTGCCACTTTTTAAATCCTCAATCCTCTCACACATCCTAGTTACTAAAATTCCATACCCAGGGTCTCTCCTTTCTAAGCAATCTCTAGCACCAAATACCATTTTTAACATCAGCAGTCCCTTGTTATCTCATCATAGAGTTCTTTACATGGAATCCAAGTGTCAAACCACACACAAAGGTGGCCATGTGCCACGACAAATGGGGCACCTGTGCTTCATTAGGGAGAAAATCCTTCTGGCTTCACCTTTCCCTATTTCCCTGGAGGGCAAAGTCCAACCCTGCAAGATGTCTTCCCTGTAGGTGCACCTGTAATGAACTCTGGAGAGACATAAGCAACAAGGAATGTCTGGCCTAAGTGATCATCAATTTTGGGAGCTTAGCAGTTTAGTGCTTAGGAGTGTGGGCAGGTATTCCCTTTCTGTACCTCCCTCTGACCCCCTTACTTCCCTGTGCTCACTGTTGCCACCATTATAGCTCTTCACCTCCATGTTATGTTGGTCCTGAATCCTTCCCTTCTGCCTGGGGAGCTTCTCTGGGCAGACGCTGTGTTTTACCTGCCCTAGTGTTCCAAAGCTAGCCAGAGCCCATGCAGTAAGCTCCCAGCGGTTCACTGTGAAACTGTATTGAAGATGGTATCTGGGAACACCAAACATTCTTTGGATGATCAAGCCATCAAGGGTTGCTTTCACTTTTGAGCACAGGGAAGTACCTCAAAAAAGGGACATTTGGAAAAGTCATCAGATCCCTTCTTTGCTTCAACCACTCACTTTTGGTTAACTTTCCTCCATTTATCCACGTGGCTCCCTTAAAAGGTTTACCATACCCTGGCTGCCCTGCCTTAACGGGCTCACCTTGCTTGCATCCTTTCTGGATATACAAGGTCCATACTCCTACTAGGCCACCACCTGGGCCCCAACCCCCTCCCCTCCCAGCAGTTGTCCACAGCTCCCAGAGATCACCTCATGAACCCAGGGCTTCCCGCCCTGGGGATGCCTGGGCACTGCGCCCCTTACCTGGGCCGGGCACCAGGACTCCCTCCGTGCTCTCTTTGGGATAATGCTCCTACCACCTGGGGCAAGGGGATCCTGAAAGGTCCTGGGCCAGCGTACGATGAGAGAGAGAGAAAGAGGGAGGGGGGGAGGGAGAGGGAAAGGGAAAGGGAAAGAGAGAGAACGAAAGAGAGGGAGAGAGAGAGAGAGAGAGAGAGAGAGAGAGAGAAAAGAGAGAACGGGGTGGGGTGAGGACGCCTCAGGACTAGTGGGTACTTCCTCCTGGCCCGGAACCTTCCCTCGAACAACCTAAAGAGGGCTTCACCGCCTCTTTTTAATCCTCCTAGAGGCCAGCAAAATGCAGGACCGGGGCGGCGGAGGAGACAGCCCCTCGAGCCGATCAGGAAGTCCGCTGCCCCGGGGTGTCTCTTTCTCTCACACGCACACGACCTGCTACTTCAACTCCAGCTCTGAGCAAACTGCGTCGCGCGCCTCTCCCACTACTAGTCCTCCGGCTCCGGCCCCAGCTCGCGCCTCTCGCCTCATCCCAGCTTTTCCAACCAACCCCAGGTCCCCCGCTCAACTGACCGTGAACTCCGAGGCAGTTCCCCAGTCCCAGGCCCCTAATGAGGCTCCCGCCACAGCCGCCGTCGCCTCTCCCCGCAGTCCCCGACCCGGGATCCGGCCTCGGACTGCAGCGATCGCTCCCCGGCACCAGGCGCCGCGGCTCCCTGGACTCGGCCAGACACGGGGCGGCGCGCAGGAGAAGCCCATCGAGCTCCCCAGCAGTGGCGGCCGCGGCGGCTGCAGGAGCGGCCGCCGCGCAGACTGATGACGCACCCGAGTGGGTGGGGGCGGGGAGGAGGCGCGGCCGGCGCGGGCTGATGACGTGAGGGCGGTTGGGCGGCATGGCGTCGGTGACGCTGAGCGAGGCAGAGAAGGTGTACATTGTGCACGGCGTCCAGGTAGCTCCAGCAGCGGCGGCGGAGGCGCCGGCCGCCAGGTTTCTCTGTCCCGGGGGGTCTCGGCCGGTCCTCGGTTCTTTCGGGAGGAGCGGCCGGGCTGCGGCGGGTCTGGGTTTACCTAGTGATTCGACAGCTCTGCGGCTGGTATTTGCCGCCAGAAGCCGGCAACGTGAGCGTGCTTAGAACCGGGCGGCCAGCGTCCTTTTAGGAAGCGTCGTGCTTGCAGCCTTCCTTGTCTGCAACGTGCTGAACCCGGGTGGGAAGCGGTGGGCCCAGTCCCCGAGACCTTTCCTTAGAGAGGACGCGGTGCCTCGGGGCCGTCCCTTTAACCCACGCGTGTTGCTGCACTGTTGGGGTGGGTGGGCTTCTGGCCCGCTCCTCCTCCCCTCGTGGTTGGGAGTCACAGCAAAAGAAGGCACCCAAGGCAAAAGCGCTTTGAAAATATAAACCTCCCGACAAGTAAAGGAAGGGAGTTTAGAAAGCTACTGTACAGCCAGTTGCGTTAATTTTTGCTGTTTCCCATTTTGCCCCTGGAGAACTAGGATCCCTAGAGGCAGCTGTGACTACACCAAGCTCTTACGTGTGTGCTGAGTCTTGAGTCCCTGGTTTTGACTACTCCAGGACCGGAGTTGGAAAATGTTGGGCCTGGTAATTAGCTCCCAAGGACAGCCGAATACGTCCTTCTTGTCTGTAACCTCCCCAAGTTAGTAACGTCTTCCAGAAGCCTCTCCAAAGCCCGGCCAGAATCCTGTCCTTGTCCGTGTAGACCTAATCAGTTTGTATTTTACTTTTCATTTTTGGTTTGGTATGGTTATTTTCATCTCTTCTGGCATTCCTTTGACATCAACGTTTGATTTCTTCATCATTTCAGAGATGAATATAAAATAAAGGCAGTGGAAGATGAGTGTTTTATCAACAGAGTGTTATCTAGTTAGTGTAAGCCAAAGGAGCTAAAGCATATTGGGGGCTGTAATGCTCTGTAGCCTTCCCCAAGCAGGTGGAATTACTCTCCACAATCCATGTCAAGTGTCCCTTCTGTGTTATTCATTCAACCTAGATCCAAGCTAGACCACAGGGGTAGAAAGTAGCTGCCCTTATATGGCTCCCATGTTAGAAGGAAAGGACAGAAATTACATATCTATTTGTGTGTTTATATATAAAATTGTACTGAATGCTATGAAGGAAAATAAAAATGACCTACCTAGTCTGGGAAGTCAGGGAAGGCTCCCTTAAGGAAACTATATGACCAGGAATTAAGTAGGCTTGAGCCTTCCAGAAGGAAAGGCTAGTAAATCCATTTTTGCTGGAGGTAATGGTGGAAGATCAGGTTGCAGAGTGGCCGGAAGCCTGATCCTATGGGTCTTAGAAGACTCTACCAGTCCCTCATCATGGATCTTGGAAAGTAATAATTTGTTGACTTGTCTGTATGATATCCTTAAGGCCTAGCCAGTATTCAACACTTGGTAGGTACTCTGTAGCATTGAATAGTAAGGTAGAGGAGATGAGTTGGACAATGTTTTCATTTTTTAAATTAAACCTCTCTCTCACCATAGCATGGACACATTAGGGCCACAAATGTTGGTAAGTGTATCACAGAGCCATGCAGACAAATTGACTAAATAAAACTCTTCATAAGGATGTTAACATTGGCCACAAATTGGCTGTGTTTATAGAGGAGCAAAACAGAATTTACATCATTTGAACAATGAAGGTAAATGAGCCTTCTATGGGCTGTCCACTCAGTTCTGAAATCACTCACATTTTTGTTTCGTTGGTCACTGAGTACCAGCAGTGCGCCTTAAGCAGTGTCTGGCTGGAATCCTGTTCTTGCCCCTGCAGATCTAATCATTTTGTGTTTTGCTTTTCACCTTTGGTCCTAGCTTGTCAGTTTCAGCTCTGGTATCTCTTTTCCTCAGCCTTTGATTTCATTAGTGTTTCAGGGATATTTCATCTTGGTTTGGTGGTCGTTAGAAAAAGTTGAAATTAACCTCACAATGTATGTTGAGGATTCAGTTGCTAGTTATGTTAATCAACAAACTGGTTCAAGCAAAAAAAAGTGCGTATAAGAAGGCTACAGGTGTTTCTCCAGGAATTCAAGAGCGTTTGGATCTTCATCCTCTCCCTTCCTCGTCTCTGCTGCTTTTTATCCCTTTGCTTTATTCTTGTCTCTCTTCAGATTGGCTTTCTGTTTCTCAGGCCATGTGGTAGAGAGACTGGGTTACCTCCCAGCTCTTGGAGTTACAGTTCCCCCTGTATGAGACACCAGCCCTTCTAGTTCATTCCCAGACTCGTTGATGGACAGGATCGTTAGGCTCAAACATGGCCACTGGGGGATGAGGCACACTTGAGAGGGAAGGAGAATAGTTTGTGGGCAGGACGATGAATCATTTTAGGTTCTGGCCGAAAATGGAACCTAAGTGAGATAATTCAGGAGACTGGCATGATGGGATTCTATAACGGTGTGAGTGGGTTTCAGGGAACCAAGAAGAGATGTTGCAGAGCCCAAAGACTCGTGACCACTAGGGTAGCTACCACCTCTAGGCCAAAGGGGCCAAAAAGAAGCAAAGTATAAGAGAGTATGTGTAGTAGGCTGCTCTTGATATAAGAAGGAGATATTAAGCAATATTCATGTATCTGCTCATTTGTGCAAAGGAAATACAGAAAAGATGAACTAGGAGCTAAAGATATTGGTTACCTTCTGGCGTGGGGGGGAAAGGGAGGAATAAGAGGGGACTTGTGAAAATAGGGATGAGGGGAGAGTGACATTTCTCTAAGCACACCTGTCTGATAGCTTTGACTCCTAGAGTCATGGTGATAGTCTACATACCCAAAAGTAAGTAGGTAATTAAACGTAACGAGGGATGGGGGACCATGAGCGGAACCGAAATCTGTATAAGTGACTAATAGCTACCCTGGAGGATGGGGGAACACAACTGGAAACAGTATTTTGAGTGGATAATGTATGGCTAAAGACAAGAACTCTATACAAATACTTTATGGGTAAGTTTGTTTCTCACAGGGGTATGGGTTAGCAATTCTGAAACTATGATTATATTAAGATTTAACAAATACATACATGCATTGTAGATAATGAGAGTCAGGTTTCTCCCTGTCTGAGAAAGAAGTTACAGATAAGACAAGGGGAAAGTTTAGAACGAACTATCGGTATGAACTGTTGGCTTTTTAGTGGACATGTGGATAGATACAGAAATAAATACAGGTATGTATGTATGGGCTAGTATACATACGTGTATTTTCTAGCTCTGTCTGCTGAGAAGGTCTAGAAGCAATGGTACCTCAGTAGCAATGAACCTTCTTAGCACCCAGGTTTTGGTTTTTCTCCAGTAAAAGGAACTAGGGCTGAGACGGAAAATACGAGGCTGGGGCACCTTGTGATGTTGGAAAGTAAAGAAGTGCTCAAAAAAGAAGCAAGGCATGTTGAAAGAACATAGGAACCCACCCAAAGGAGCTCCCAGCCACATCTGGAACACTGAGCAGCAAGATAAATGATGGCAGTATTGGGTTATAACCACAGCATAAAATAGACACTTATGAGATACACTGACATAGTAAATAATTGAGCAAGTAAGTAAGGATAAGGGACAGGCAGTCCCTAGACCACTCTGAAACCCATCTTTGGCATCAGAGGTCTGCAAACATTTCCTGTAAAAGGCTAGATAGTGAAGATTTGGGGCTTGCAGGCCAGGTAGTCTGTGTCACTCGGTGCTGCCCTTGCTTGAAAGCATTTTTTTTTTTTTTTAATATCTTTTTATATTTATAGAGAGTAATTATTTTATCTTCAGTGCATATTTATTTCTATTTTACTTTTGACAGATAGAGAGAGAGACAGAGACAGAGACAGCTAGAGAACCAAACTGTGGGAACTCCCCAGTTCAGCATGTGGGTCCTGCCTGGGCCGGAGCCAGGATTCGATCCTCGGTCCTCCTGGCCTCAAAGCGAGCACTCAACCCGCTGAGCCGTCCCTGCTTTCCCTTGAAAGCATTTTAAACGAATGGGTGTGGCTGTGTTTCAGTAAAAGGACTTATAAAAACAGGTGGTCCCGTGGGCCTGGGTTTGTTGATCCTGTTTTAGAGAATGTGTGTTTTAAAACGTATCAGCTAGCTGTTTTTAGCTGTTCACAGGGTAGATTTTGTTGAGTTTGAGGGGCAGGAGGGGTACAGCTGAGATAGTTGAGCCCTGTGGTTCTGACAGCACCTAGTTCTTGGTGCAGTCTCAGAGCTGCACTTCTGGAAAGAGGCAGCTTATTTTGTCTCTTGTTCAGATTGTGTTCATTTTGCATGCCTGTCCTATTTTGTTCAGTGGCATGCAGTGTGGACTTTGCCTCCCAGGACAGACCTGGGAGGGGAACCTAGCTTTGCTCTCACTATCTGTGTGGCCTCGGACAAGTTGCTTGACATCTCTGGGTCTCCTTTTCCTCATATGTAAAATAGTAACACCCAGAAATGTGGCTGATTGCCTAAGAGAAAAAGAGATGCTGTATATTTCTCTATGGGAACAAAACGGAGTGAATTGGCTTAGGAGGCTGTTGCTGGCTTGGGGTCATGGCCTTAGGATTGTCGTTGTTGGCCTTAGGAAGATCTTCGTGTGGATGGCCGTGGCTGTGAGGACTACCGATGTGTCGAAGTGGAAACCGATGTGGTATCCAACACCAGTGGGTCTGCCAGGGTCAAGCTGGTGAGTACTGTGGCCATAGTCATGCCCAGGTGGAGGGATGGGTAGGCCCTAGGGAACCAGCTGCAGGCCCCAATTGTTCCGGGGGAAATCCAAGACCCAAGTTGTACTCTGAGAGAGGGTCTGTCTAGATCCGAAGGACCCCTCCTGTCCTCCCAAGTCCCAGCACTGCTCTTAGACCGTGCCTCAAGGGTGTACATCTGAGAGAGGAGGGAGGTGGGTGGGTGCCTGGCTGCCTGTCCTGAGTGAGGACCTTCCCACCTTTGTCTGCAGGGTCACACAGACATCTTGGTGGGAGTGAAAGCAGAAATGGGGACGCCGAAGCTGGAGAAACCGAGTGAAGGTTATTTGGAGTTCTTTGTTGACTGGTCAGTACTATGCAGATATTTTTAAAGAAACATGATTTATTTAAAAGGTGAAGATTTACACAATTTAAGAGTCAGAGAATGAACCTCTGGTTGGCTGTGAAGCCCACTTTTTTTTTTTTTTTATATCTTTTTATATTTATAGAGAGTAATTATTTTATCTTCAGTGCATATTTATTTTTATTTTACTTTTGACAGATAGAGAGAGAGACAGAGACAGAGACAGCTAGAGAACCGAACTGTGGGAACTCCCCAGTTCAGCATGTGGGTCCTCCTGGGCCGGAGCCGGGATTCGATCCTCGGTCCTCGGGGCCTCAAAGCGAGCGCTCAACCCGCTGAGCCGTCCCGGCTTTCCCTGAAGCCCACTTTTATTCCGTATTTAATTGTCCTTCATCCAGCCAGCAGGCATTCACTGAGTTCCTCTGTGTGCCGGGCACTGGGATCTGTGGAAGGAGGTGCTGGGTCAAGTTCTGTCCTTATCCTAATCACCTGGCCCTTGCTGGGCCTCATTTTCCCTGCCTGAAAACGGAGGGTGTCCGCCAGCCCCCCAGCACATGGCTGTCCTGAGACTCAGATGAGATGACGGGCGTTTTGGTGCTTTGAAAAATATCAGACACGGATGATGGGGATCATTTGGTCTAAAATGCCCCGTCTCCCTTTCTGCTCTGTCTTTGCAGTAAACTTCTCATGACTTGCTTGGCAGAGCCAGGGCTAGGGCCAGCCAAGCAACCTGATGGGCCGAGGGTGCGGCTGCTGGGCAGGCAGGCGGGTGGGTGCGGGGAGAGTCTGCAGCCAGCCAGCCATGCTGCTGGCTTCCTCCTCTGCCAGCCGTGTGACCTCAGGCTAGGGAGTCTCTCTGTGCCTGAATTTCTTTGTCTAAAAAACGGATGAGAGTACTGTTGTGAGGATGAGGAAATGGAATAATGAAGAGAGAGCACCTAGCACAGTGACTGGCTGGCAGTGGGCTTTCACTGAATGTTAGTTACTTCTCTCCCTCTTGTTACTTCCTCTTCTAGGCTTGGGCTTTTTATTGGGCTGCTGGCCCGGTGACATCTTCTCTCTGTAATTTCACTTCTAGCCAGGTGGTGACAGCAGGCTGTCTTGAGGTAGGTAAGGCTCTCTATTGGCTCATGGTAGGTGTAGGTATGTAATATTGATACTGTCTTGGAGGCCCCAGGACCTCCCACATTCAGAGATGTGCTGGGCAGACTCACAAGATTTAGCATACGGTTGTACTCACGGCTAAGATTTATCACAGCAACAAAAATGCAGCAATATGTATGCAGTGATTCTGTCCAAGAAAACCCATTAGAGACTCAGCACCCAAGATATTTGGGGGGCTGGTCATGGAAGCACCCTCTGCTTAACACATACCAAAATTCCAGGCCCCTGGAAGGAAAACATGTGTCCAGCATAAACCACTTTTTTTGCGAAGCAGTTTGGGCATGATAGACACAGTGCACTGTTGACTGGCACCTCTGAGAGCCAGATGCCTAGATGCCGGCCAAGGGCCAGCCTTGTGAGCAGGCCCTTCTGCAGATGGCAGATACTGACCCCCGTTTGTACAGCAAGTTACAGTCTTCACTTCCAAACTGTGTTTGTGAGAGAGAGAGATGAGTTCAGAGAGGGTGAGTGACTTTCCGAGGGTCACACAGAGAGGTCCATTTGACCGAGTCTTTGCTCTTTCCGCTTCAGGCAGCCTACAGAAGCTTGCAGGGGGTGGATATAGTGCTTTGAGGTCCCAGAACGTATCTGCATTCATCCTTCTGGCCAGTTTTCCTGCCAGTCCTGCCCTGCCCTGGCCCCCGGGAGCTGTCTCCTCTCCTGGCTCTACCTGCTACTCTTGCCAGTGTGGGCTGTGCAGTGGAATGGGCCCATCTTTAAGTTACTGGGCGTGGTGGTGCCCTTGTTCAGCTTCCAGCTTACCTTTTCCTCTGCTCTTGGAGGAAGGAAAATGCCTCTCCTGGCTTTGATCGGCCTGGTTCAGTGCAGCAAACAGTCACTGGGCAGCAGACCCCACGTGCGAGGAACTGTAATTCGCTTTCCTTTTCTTCCTCTTCATTATCTTGTAGCTCTTCACCTCAGGCAGACCACAGACAGTCACCCAGGCACACCAGAGAGGCTGTTGGCACACGGGCGCTTGTGCAGCAGACGTGTCCGGACCTGACTCCAGGCTTGCTTGCTGCTCTTGTTCCTTTCTGGTCCCCGCTTAAAGGGAAGGGGGCTCTGGGGGAGAGGGGCCTGTGAGTTGCCGCCTCCCATGATGTGGCTCCTAGGAGTACACCTCTCTCCTGGCCGAGAGTGGCTGCCTGCTGGTCTCCCTCCCTTTGTAAGTCTCAGGAGAACCCTGACAGGCCTAGAAGCTCCAGTCCTCAGGGAGCTTTCCTGAATCTCTCAAAATGGCGGCTTTCAAGGTGGCACATGGTCGTGTCTTTGTGTAGCTCAGTTAGTGTGGTCAGCCCAGCAGGTAGAACTACCACAAGAGATTCATGGACCCCATTTCCCTACAGAGAAGGGAGAGATGACCAAGCACCACTGGCTGCCACATTCCTCAGACCCTCATTTGAGAGCATTTGAGAGCAACTCTAAATTGCAGAGACAGAGCCCTTTATTCCAGGGTAGCAAACACCTGGGCACCTTTGGATGTGCCCAGCAGGATGCCTGCTGCCCTCCTCTTCCCCAGACCCGGATAGGGCCTCTGCTGGAGTGCTCAGAGTGCTTACCCAGCAGGGCAGGGGGGCTGGGGAGAGGGGCCCTTTCTGCCAGGCTGAGCCCAGATTGACTTAACTACTTATCAGGCACTTCAGATGTTAATTACTTAAATTCCCAGAGGTAGAGAGGGCTCTAAAACGACCTGCTTTTCTGCTAACCCGCTCTGCTTCTGTTTGTCTACTTGGAATAATCCGTGGGGCCTGAGGGAGACACTGCCTCCCATCCCATAATCTTCCCTGTGACTTGGGAATGATGCCTTTTGGAAAGGGTGCCCTGTTGTGCTCACCCTTACCCCACTTGCCAGTGGAATAGCAAAGCCATGGCGGCCCTGAGCTGCTTCAGCGATTCTGGCAGCACTTTCAGGGAATGGGGAGCAAACTCGAACACTGACTTCTGTGTCATGCCTTTGTTTTGTTAGTTGTTGCCTGAGAACAGGCCACATTAAATAAGGTCTTGGGAACTTTAGGAAAGATGGTGTCCATCAGAGCCCAGAGAACAATTAATTGAATGAGCTGGTATGTCACTCTGGGGACCATGAGGTGGTGGCCCATCACATTGCCTCTTAGCTCTCTGACCACCATTTTGGTTTAGGAACTGGTTTAGCTTTCATTTTTAACTGGGGAGTTGAGCACCTGTTCATTCAGAGGCGTTTCAGTCTGTTGGCACTTGTCACTTCCCTTTGGGACTTTAACTGCTTTTCCGTGTGATCCGTTGTGGTTTGCACTAATATTGGACCATAAGCTTGGAGCCCTGCATTGGTGGGTAGAAGCACTTGAGCTCTGCTCCTACCTGCTGAGTGCTGTGTGGAGGGGGCTCTGTTCTTGGCTGAAGGGCTGGAGCTTGAGGCAAAGCAGAGAGGCAACTTCAGAAGCCATTTGAGGCTAGCTGTACCCTGCAAGTCTTCCAGAAACTTCCAACAAGGGCTTAGATGACAAGCTCAGGATGTGCTACTGTCCCTGTGTATGGGGATGCTGCTGCAGGCTCAGACGTGAGCACACATGAACACATAGGAATCGGAGGAATTGAGACCTGCCTGAGGCCGGATGACTCCTGGAGGGGTAAGGCCCTGCGTCAGGTACCCGCTGCACCACGCTTTCTGCCGTGGGCCCGGCCTGACCTGGCTGCGAGATGCCCCACGTTGGCGGGCTAGATTGATTATAAGGGGAACAACAGTGGGTCCGCTGTCTGAAGCCCCACTGCAGGTAGACATGGCCTTGGTCTCCGCATACCCCACTTAAACCAGAGAGGCTTGTGCCAAGCAGGAGGAGCGGATGGAGGTGATGAGTCAAGAGGGGTGGAGAGCTGGGAGGGGCAGCATTCCCAGGATTTTTATTAGTGTATCCAGCTCAGTAAGCGATTTCCCAACAGCCCTGGAAGAGGGGCGAGGTCAGACTTTATAAAGGACCTGAATTGGTTTGGGTAACTGTAGAAACAAAAAGCACTTGGTTTTATGCTAACAAACCAAATGTATGTCCCCTAAAGAATATGTTGTGAAGCCTATGAGCAGGGGGCTAGGATTACCAGCTGTGTTCTCTCTTTCTCTCTTTTTAAACTTTGTACCTAATAGAGAAGAAGCTTTTTATTTAGGACTCCCTGGGTCTGCATTCCTTGACTCTAACATTTGCGATCTAGTAATGTGTCCCAAGACCAGAGCACCCACTCATTACTTGGAGGCATAAGATAGGCTCGAGGAAAGCTAATCTAACTGATGTTAGGCTACAAGCCAAAGGTGCCAGATTACACATGCGGGGAGAATCCAGCCAAGCCCAGCAGATACAGGCCGGGCTGATGGGGTAGAGTCTCTCTGTGACTCAGTCATGTTATCTCTGAGATGGGGCCAGTAACAGTGCCCTGTCACGTGAGAATTACCTGAGTTAATAGTTCTGAAGTGCTCACAGTGGAGTTTAGCACATGGTACACATTCCAAAAAGTTCAAGTTTCTCCTCTTGAAAAGTGAGAGACTCAGACGATCTGAGGTCTCACAGTGTCTTCCTGTAGGCCACACTCCACCTACTGGATTTTTGTTTTACTCAGAGGATTTTTATAAAAGGTGAATTGAGATGCCTTTAGACAAGGCTGGGAGGTTTTCCACAGGCTCCGTCACTCCCTGTTCATTACGTATGGCCCTTGGTTTACATACGTGCAGTTCCCCGTCGGGCCTCTGCAGGCATTAGGTTTTGTCCTCTGCAGATGGCCTCTAAGTCCCTTTCCAGGCCTACGTTTCTGCCTGACTCTGTCAGACAGGGTCATTCTGCTATGAGCAGCCCTAGTGATGAGGTAGAAGCCTCATTTTCTCCTGCAGCCCTTTTCTCATGTTACCCAAAGCACCCCATCCCCCACCCTGGACGGTTTCCTTCTTTCCAGCCTCCTCCCCAGAGTCACTCCATGGTTAGGGCACCGTGCAGACACGGGAGCTGCCTGTGAGCTCACCTGCCTCTAAGCCTTCCTCTGCCTGGCTGCCAGTGTGCGAAAGAATGGCATGCTTAACAAAGAAAAATGTCTCTTAAAAGGGGAACATTTCTACTTAAAATTAGCCCGGTGTCCAAAACACGGGGGAGCATGGTTTTGTAGGTAGGTTCATTTAGCCATTTGTACCCAGGGAGTTCTGTAAATGGCCCCTTAGGGCTGTGGAAGAGTTAATGCATCATCCAGGGAGTCACACCCAGGAGGATGTGGCGCACACTAATTAGGAATAGGTAAACGTTTTAAGCATAAGTGTCTGACTGGATTTGTCTACACAGAGGTCTATATAGATGTGTTTTTTTGTTTGTTTGTTTGTTTGTTTGTTTGTTTGTTTGTTTTAAAGATTTATTTATTGTTTTTGACAGAGAGAGAGAGAGAGAGATACAGTCAGAGACAGAGAGAAGGGGGAGGGCCCCGAACAGTCTCCACAGTTGCACATCATCGGTTTTCCACATAGTTTCACTCCACAGGTGGGCGGGGCTGCACAGGGCAGGAATTGGGCCAGGGTCTTGCCCCAGTGAGAACTGAACTGGGGCACTCCCCAGTCCAGCACATGGGTCCGCATGGGCCGGGGCCGGGATTCGATCCTTGGTCCCCGGGGCTGCAAAGTGAGCGCCCAACCCACTGAGCCATCCCGGCTTCCCCTAGATGTGTTTTTAAACACTGAAAAGATGGAACTTAATATTGATCGCTTAGTGTTAAAATTAGGAACAGGTTGTGTTTTGCTGGCTGTGCATAATAAACTTGGTCTCTGATGACTTGATTATTTCACCATAAATGAGCTCTTTCTCATGGCTCAGTGCCTTAGACTGCCAGAGGGAAGGAGGGACCAGCCAGCTTGCCATGGCAGTAAGAAGTGTCTCTGGGGGCTTTTAAAGTGGGGTTCTCCTAGCTTGTAGTGGTAAGGGAAGACTATATGATTAGAAAAGCAAAGTAATACACCAATGTACTCTGATTGTTTTAGGACTTATTCTTACACCTTTATTAGAATGGACTGGACAAAAGGGACATTTAAACATCTTAGGTGAGACTTCCTTTAGGGTTACATAAATAGGGTGGGCATAGCCCTGAGCCTTCACACAGGTGTTACTTTGCCTGAACCCCCCTGCCTGCCTGCGGCTTCTCCTACTTACTTAGGTTTGGGGTCTCCCATAACCCTCAGCACTGATTGAGATCCTCCCGGACACCCCCCCCCACACACACACACATTCTTGTTCTTTGCTCCCTCCCTATTGTGAAACTTCTCCCTTGCTTCATTGGGACTGCTGAGTTAGGGTCTGCACCTTCCTTGCACAGTCTCTAGGTGTCCGGTGCCTGGCACAGGGCTGGGGACCTTCCAGATGGGTGAGTGGATGGACATGTGGGCTGGGAAGCAGAAAGCTTCACTAGGTGATTTTGTAGAGACCACACTGAAACAGTCGCTTCTTACTTTTCTGGGCCTTACTCATTACCGTAAAATGATTACTGGAGTATTTACTTATGTCACTGATGTGTCAAGGGTTTGTTTTTGTTAAGCCAAAACCCTCAAAAGTTTCCTGTGAAACACTTGAGTAGTACCTAGAGTGGCAAATGTGAATGCCTCTTTGTTCTTTGCTGAGGTAATTGGGCATAAGATTCAAGAGGCTGAAATGGAAACAGTTTTCTCTTGAAAAATAGCAAATAAAGTAAAGGGGATAACCTAATATTTATTCAGCCAGCAGTCTGTTCTGCTTCCTTTTCTTGCATTTCAGTGCAGTGATAATCTGGAGTTTATGGTATAGCTCTGCATACTCTCATACATGTCTTCTGAAGCACCAGCAAGGTTATTAATGCTTACCATTGTGGCTTTTGCTTTGGGTATATCATCATGCATTTGAAAGCCATGAAAACTAGAGATGGTGTATGTAACGTCACCCCTCTGTAAGCCAGACTGATTTCTCTGGGCTTCCCCACTTTCTGGGACTGCAAGAAAAGAGTATTTCTCATACTTAAGATAGGAGAGTTAGGGGAAGCCGGAATGGCTCAGTGGGTTAAGCGCTCACTTTGCAGCCCCGGGGACCGAGGATCGAATCCCGGCCCCGGCCTGTGTGGACCCATATGCTGAACTGGGGAGTGCCCCCAGTTCAGTTCTCACTGGGGCGAGACCCCGGCCCAGTTCCTGCCCTGTGCAGCCCCCACTCCCACCTGTGGAATGAAACTATGTGGAAAAACAAATGATGTGCAACTATGGAGACTGTTCTGGGCCCTTCCCCTTCTCTCTGTCTCTGTCTCTGTCTGTCTCTCTGTCAAAAACAATAAAAATAAATCTTTAAGATAGGAGAGTTAGTTCTTGCTGGCCGAGGTTACTTCACCGTTGCTCTCTTTTCTTTTTGGATAAAGATGGCTTTTGTTAGAAAAAAAACATAGAGTGAGGTCCCAGCTCATAGGGTTAAGCGCTCACCTTGCAGCCTCGGAGCCTGAGGATCGAATCCCGGCCCTGACCCACATGGACCCATATGCTGAATTGGGGTGGGCCTATGTGGGAGGCTCCCAGCCCAGTTCCTGCCCTGCGCAGCCCCGCACCCACCTGTGGAGTGAAACTATATGGAAAACTAACGCTGTCAACTATGGAGACTGCTCTGGGCCCTCCCCCTTTTCTCTGTCTCTCTCTGTCAAAAAACAATAAAAATATATCTTTAAATAGAAGTCAGTGGGGACTCCCGTCACACACACTGACAGATCCAGGGCACGGTGTGGGTCAGTTTCCTGTGCGTCTGGAGGCTGGAAAACAGGCAGATGCCACCGTTGCTTCATTGCAGCGACTTTCCTTACAGCACTGGCGCTGCCAGCATTCCACGGGACAGTTGGGACCACACCTTGTTCCTTTGCTCTTTGCATTTGGAGAGACTCACCGCATTCTGTTGCCTTTCTGTGTAGTTCAGCCAGTGCTACCCCTGAATTTGAAGGTCGAGGAGGTGATGACCTTGGCACGGAGATCGCCAACACCCTGTACCGGATATTCAACAACAAGAGCAGCGTGGACGTGCGGTTGCTCTGCATCAGTCCTCGGGAGCACTGCTGGGTCCTCTACGTGGACGTGCTGGTGAGTGCCACACGGCCGCGCTGACCGCTCTGCCTTCGCTGGACACAGCTGGCCTGTTTTCCTGGCGGAGCATTTTCCCTCTGCAGGTGGCTACTTTCAACTTCCAGGGTGAGATTGGTTGGGAAAAGATTGGTCTCCTGCGGTCGTTTTTTTACTACACTGGTCCCTTGGTGCTCGTTGTTAATTGGTTCCAGGAAGCATGACGAGTACCAAAAACGAGTACTAACCATTCTTCCTACAAGGAATAATGGAAATAAATTGAATGTGTTCCCTCCCAGAAATGCACAAAATGGCCACAGAAGCTCAGGTAAGACCACAGGGGGTTGTGCACAGGGCAAGAGCTACTTTGTGATTAACGTGTGACCCCCTTTGTTTCGGCTGGAAAGGGTAGTGAGTCATGAGGCAGTCCACACCGACAAGTTCCATAATAGCTTGTGCATTGAGTACCAAACAAACAACGAGTATGGGACACAGTTTTCCTGTAAAATGTGCCAAATACCAAATCCAGTGGGTTTCAGAGCAGTCGGGTACCAGGGTATGCCTGTATTAAATGCCACATGTGTATAGTAGCGTGTGTATAATACCATCCGGCGGTGAAGTTACCGTCACCTGTAGCAGCTGAAATTATCCAGGGGTTGTCAGGGAACAAGAAAACAAGGGATGCTCTCCAGGTGGCGCCAGCCACAGTTATGGGCTGGATTTAGACAAGTGGGCATATTCTGTGGAGTGAGGACGAACGAGCTCTTTACATGTGTTTCCGTTTAACCCTTACACATGTTTTGCAAAGGGACACTCTGATTTTCCCCATGAATAAGTGAGGGGACGAAGGCACAGAGAGGTAACTAACCCCAGAGGTCTCGGCTTGAGAGGGGTGGCACGGGACCTCAACCGCAGGTATGGGCCAGAAGGTGCCAGTGCCTGGTTGTGGCTTCACTAAGCTATCCTCCCTTGAAAGCACCCACCTCCTCTGAGTCCCTGGTTTCCCGGGAAGGACCCTGAGGTCCTGCCTCCTCCCTCTGCTCCTGCAGGAGTCTTCCCAGCCCTACATCCTCCCTGGTTTTCCCGCCCAAGTCCTCCTCAGCCTGGCTTTCGGCCCATGCCAGTAACTTCTCTTACAGCAAGTGATTAATTTTGCCAGTTGCTATTGATGTACAGACTCTTGTTGGGTCTCTTACTGCTTTTCATTAAATTTTATGAACCTTGAGATTAGTGATTACATCTTCCATTTCATATTGAGGACATAGGCTAAGCCATTGACCAAACAGATTCTTGAATGAATCTAAGGATAAAGCGGATCTTGTGGACTGATTGTGCACTTCATGAGGAGGGACAGACAAGACAGCCTGGCTGTCACTAAATGTCGGCCCTGTATGACACAGGGTAGGGCTTTCTGGATACTTTGAAATTAATTTGATAATGGATGGAACATAGCTAAAAGATAATAGTGGTTAGTTACCCTTGTCCAGCAGGTTAGGGCTGTTGTGAATGCTGATGCTCATGGGTAAAAATAATAAAATTGCAGGTGCCCTTGCTTTTTCTCGTCTCCAGTAAGCACGATGTGCCTGGTAGTGTGGTCCCTCCGAGCAGGTAACTGCAGGTCCTGGTTCCGAGGAGGTGGGAGCTGGAAACTGCAGCCCTGACCAGCAAGAGGCAGACTATAGCTGCTCATGAAGGTGCAGCCCCACAGCGTGAGCTCTGAAGTTCCGCCCTGTGTTCTATAGAACATTAAATCCTCCCCTTTCCCCCCAAACACTGAAGACACTGGGTGGTGGTGCATCGCCTGTGTCCCTTGCTGTTCCCTCTTTGTAGCTCCCCAGTGTCTGTGCACCTGTGTGGTTTTGTAGGAGGCCGCCCAGTGACAGGCCTGATGCACTTTGATTCAGTCAGATTGCCTGTTCTTTCAGAGAAGGCCTTTGCAGGGGCATTATGTCAGCTTAGAACCAGCACCCGTCTGCCAGGAGTGGGGGTGTCCCGGGTGCATTGTCACTGACATCCGCAGACCTTGTAAGACCTCGGATTTGGAGTTCTCCTAGACTGTATTTTCTTAAGGTTTTTATTTTGGGAGAAGACATGAGCTTTTGAAATGTCATCCTCAGACAAGTTTCGAATGAATTAGAAAAGCGTTTTTTTAAAGTTACATTATTAATGCGATCGACCAGTTTGTGTCACTCACCTAGTTCCCATGTGGCAGGTTTTGTCTTCCCGGAAAGCACCTGCGTGCTTTCAGCCTTGACGGGAGTGTGCGTTGTGCATGGGAAGTGGGGGGTGGGCTTTTGTTTGGGGGAGGAGGTTTTTATCCTATATCTAAAAATATACTGAATACAAAGAAGAGAAAAATATATATTGAATACATTGAGTCTGTGTTTGAAGCAGGGTGGTGGGAATCCAGTCTTGTCCCTGGGACTGCAAAGAAAGTGGAGTTCCTGTGATATATTTTACCAGTTGGTCTGGATAGTTCTCAGGCAGGCCCATCTTTCAGATATTCACTGGCAACCTGCCATGTCTTCACTTTCACCACAGACACATTTTCACTTGAGACCCATTATAGCCAAATTATCCAGCCTACCTCCAGTATTTTTTTCTCCACTTGGGTTATTTTATGGGAGGAGAAGTTTAACTTCGTGGAAATTTCACTCTTCTTTACTCTTCACAGTTCTTTAATGGCACTGTGTTTACTAAGTGGGTAAGTGTTAGGACTTGGTCGCACTGACATTGTACAGGTGACCTTTGGTAGGGAGATTGGTCACAAGGCTGTCCTGTGATGAGCCCCGGGGGTGGTGACCAGGATAGTACAAGCCCTTTTAGATTTTTGTGGAGGCTTCATTACCAAACATGATGTAGATTAAATCATTGGCCATTGACAAGTGATTCAGCCTCCAGCTCCTCCCAAGGCCAGGGAGTGGGACGAAGTTTCATCCCTCTAATCACATGATTGGTTCTCCTGGCAATCAGCCCCTATTCTTCCAGAAGTCATCTCATTAACATAGCAAAAGACACTTTTATCACTCTCCTCTCAGAAAATTCCAGGGGTTTTAGGAGCTCTGTAGCAGAACCAGGTCCAAGACCAAATATATATTTATTATAAATCACAATGTTACACTTAATGAAAAGAAACTGTCATCCCCAGAGAGCCAACACAGTAAGTTATGCTGTTCCCCTAGAACTATTCTAGGATTTGCATCTGACTGGGGGGAGGTGTATTTGTGAGCACACCCATGGTCCCACCTGTTTATAAGGAGGGACTTTCTCCCTAGAGAGGGTGGGTAACGGTACCTCGGTCCTCTGGGGCCCCATTGACACCCTGCACCTCTGTTCTCCCCCAGCATCTGGGCTTTTCTGAAAGCCCTGTTGGCTGCTTGGGGCTGCTTGGGGCTGCTTGGGGCTGCTTGGGGCTGCTTGGGGCTCCTTGGGGCTCCGTATCCTACCCGCTCTTCCCTCTGCTTCTCGGCTTCTGTTTAGCCCATGGATTCTTGCTAGGCTGGGCCTACTGGGCAGCAAGAGGAAGGCTAAGTCTGAGCCTCTGTCATGAAGTGGTCTCATTTAGACCTCACAGCCACCCTGTGGAGAAGTGTGACTGCTTTACTGAGGGGGACACTGAAGCGCAGAGGACAGTGGCAGACCCACCCAGCCCGACCTGCTCCCCCTGTTGTGTGGAGCATGAGGGGCCTGGGCCGGCTGGCCTGCGGCTCGTCCTGTGCCCCCTGTGCAGGGAGGCAGGCGGCTCGGGGCCCCTCAGCAGCTAAGCTGGAATGTTCACAATCAGAGTTTGTATCAGACAGAAAAGAGAGCGCTGAGGAGGGAGTCAGGCCGCTGTGCTACAAGAGGCTGTCCTCACCTGTCAAACAAGGGTTGGCTGAAGTGCCCTCTAGGGTCCTCGCCAGCCCACCACTGCTAGGACAGGTTTCAGCATTTATCTGGCACTTTCTTGGCATAAAGCACATGAAGCAGAGTATAACACAGTGGTCTTCAATCCTGGCTGATCACCAGGACCACCTAGAGACCAGAATAAAATCCACATTCCAGGGGAAGCTGGGATGGCTCTCAGATTAAGCACTCGGTTTTCAGCCCCGGGGACCGAGGATCGAATCCGGGCCCCAGCCTGTGTGGACCCGTATGCTGAACTGGGGTGTGCCCCCAGTTCAGTTCTTGCTGGGGCCTATGCAGGAGGCTCCCGGCCCAGTTCATGCCCTGTGCAGCCCCTCACCCACCTGTGGAGTAAAACTATATGGAAAACTAATGCTGTCAACTATGGAGACTGCTCTGGGCCCTCCCCCTTCTCTCTGTTTCTCTCTGTCTCTCTGTCAAAAAGCAATAAAAATAAATCTTAAAAAAAATAAAATCCACATTTCAGGGCTTCCCCCCAGGATCTTTAATGCACTCCCCAGTGGTTCTGATGTGCAGCCAGGGTCACTAATGAAGGTGGAGAATGTGTGGCACGTATTTTCTGTGAGGCAACTGGGAAACGGAAGAGCAAATCAGTATTTATTTAAAAACACTAAGCTAACACCAGTGTATGCTAGACACACTTCTCAGGACCTTTCAGATCCTGACTCAGTCAGCGCTTCGTGGGCAGCAGTGTCCTTGACCTGGGGTAACCCGTAAGTAACGCCTGACACTTGCCCCTCCTCCCTCCCGCAGCTGCTGGAGTGCGGTGGGAACTTGTTTGATGCCATCTCCGCTGCTGTGAAGGCTGCTCTCTTCAGTACGAGGTGAGTCTCCCTAGAAACAGTCCTGGGGCCCATGGAGCGTCTGAGCTGACACCTGTGATGGGGCACTGAGAGAACTTCCGTGAAGCTCGTGGGTGCCGATAACAAGGGACTTTAGCATTGAAAATGGTGGCATTAATGGTAAGCTCCAGAAAACAAAGATTTCCTAAGTTAAAGCTGAACATAAGCATGTATTCCCGTGTTTATTTTTTGTACTCTAATTTTCAGAAGTAAACATGTACCACGTAGAAAGATACTAGAAAACTACAGAGTAGCATAAAGTAGAAAACAGCTACAGGCCAGCGGCCCAAATGCTGTTCCTGGATAAAGCTCCGTGGGGCAGGGCGCCCCCGTCTCATGCTCTGCTGCCCCCCAGCACCGTGAACAGTGGCCATGTGAGTGCCCAAAAAGCAGGGCAGCCATCTGCCCTTTGGTTTAACTCGGGAGCAGGAAATGCTCATGCCTCTGGTTCAGCTTCTCAGACGGACTGCATCACAAGGGACATGGCGCCAGGTGTCCTTAGAGTGGGCATTTCCTCTGACCCATTGGCCCTGCAGCCTGTCCCCAGCCCTGCGCACTGGGTTTTCTGGGGAAAGCGTGCAGCGTTTGAAAATAAACGTGGGTGGGGTGTTGGTTCCACGAGAGAGCTTACATTACAGTTCCCTGGCCCCCCATCCTGGGGTCTTTGGAAGTGGGGATGGACGCTTCTAGGGATGCAGCCTGAGGACACACCAGGAATGTGAGCAGAGATATGCGAGGAATGCTCGTCACAGCGTCATAGTGGTGACAAATTAGCAACAACCTGGTGTCCCAGCACAGGGGGGTGACAGCTACACGGCAGCATATGTAGAGGTTTGTTATTTTGGTAAATGAGCCACTAAATGCAGTCCTTTCATCCTGTTTTTCTGGACCTTACTTTTGGTAATTCTTAAATTTAATGGTCATTGGGATTGTTTTCCAGTGCTCATATTATGAGCAGTTTAACAATCTGTATGCTGCACTTTTTTTGTGGTGAATTTCGACTACCTCCATAATTTAAAATAAAAACAAAGTTAAATAAATTTAGGTCAGAAATTACAAGATGGATATTTGCTAATCAGGAAAATGAGTCCCTAGCCCTGGCCGTGTCCCCACACCCTTGGCTGAGACAGTCGAGGGGCGGCTTGAGCGCCTGATGCCTGCAGCCTCCATAGGAGAAGAAAGGAGGTGCCGTCTCTTGTACCCCCAGCCTGTCTGCCAGCTGTCTCCCTGGGCACCAGGCAGAGAGAGTGGAACCAGATGGGGCCATCGGCTGTGGGGAGGTGTTAGGTCAACTGTGCAGCAGGGGTCTCAGGCTGGGCAGCACCCTGGTCGTGGGAGTAGCCATAGTCGCATCCCCAGAACCTGAACAGCCCCTCAGGCAGCACGGAGTGGTGGCTCCGTGGGACGTTGGGTCCCTGCATGTGTGTGGAGAGACCTCTAAGGATAGAGGCCATTCTCTAGCTGGTGTTCTCTAGCCCTTCTACCGAACCATGTTATGGCCAAAGGTTGGGAAGGGGTGGTGTGCTTATCTTTTAACATACCTAAGTTCAGGCTGCTTACCCGATGGTTCAAATAGGATGTTTCTTAGTACTCACACCCTGGGGACTGCAGCCAGGGCAGCCCCTGCCAGGACTCCTGGGGACATTGTTGGCTGAAACTCATGTGCCCTGGACATGGTCCTGTGTAGGGATGGCCAGCAGAACTCGATCACTGAGGGCTTTTGTTAGACCAGCAGGGAGGCGCACCAACATGATTTCTGTTACAGGCCAGACTGGAATGGACTGATTTTATGTTCCAGCCTCCCCACAGAAGCCCTCCCACCCCGACCCTCCCATGTGGTCACTATACCCATTGAGGACAACCACTGTCCTAGAGCAGTGGGTTGGTTTTGTGCTTGTTATAAATGCTATCAGTGTTTTTTTCTTTTGTGTCTGCCTCATTCACTGAATACCTGTGTTAGGCTTAAGTCATAGTTTGCTTTTTGCTGTATGCTGCTCCACAGCGTGAATGCGCCAGTTGATCTATCCAGTCTACTATTGATGTCTGTCTGGGTAGTTTCCAGTAGGGACTATTGCAAACAGTGCTGGACCTCAGCATTTTTGTACTTGTCTTTTGGTTCCCATATCCACCTATTTCTGTTGGGCAGGGCTGAAAGTTCCGGGTCATAGGTATGGCTGTGTTTAGTTTTAGTAGATACTACTGCAAAACAGTTTTCCAAAGTGCTTTTATCAAATGATACTCCCACCCGTGATGTACAAGAATTCTGGGTTGCTCCATGTCTTTGCCAACCCTTCTCTTTTTAATATTAGCTCTTCTGGTGAGTGTGTTTTGGTATCATCTTATTGTTTAATTTGCATTTCCCTTGTGAATATTTAAGTTGAGTACCTTTCTGTGTGTTTATTGGCTACATGAGTAGTCTTTTTTCTGAAGTCCCTGTTCTAGTATTTGCCTAGTATTCTATTGAATTGTCTTTCTCTTACGTTTAGTAGGAATTCTTTATATAATATGTCAGTTTATACACACACACACTTGCAAATATTTTCTGAATTCTTTTAAATGATGTCTTTTGATGAACACAGTTCATAATCTTAATATATATTATCTGTATGTATATGTGTGTTTTTCAATTACAGTATCATTGAATCTGTCATTTTTCTTATGGTAAGCATTTTGTGTCCTGTTCATGAAATCTTTAGCTACTACTGTAAGCTCATGAAGATGTTCCGAGTTTTTCTTTTAAAAGCTTTACCTTTCACCTGCAGTCTCTTTGGTGTGGAGTTTTGTTCGTGGTGTGAGGTAGGGATCAAGATTAATTTTGCCTATTGGATTGACCATGTGTTACTTTCTTTTTAAGATTTATTTTTTTGGTTTTGACAGAGAAACAGACAGAGATAAAGAGAGACAGAGAGAAGGGGGAGGGCCCAGAGCAGTCTCCATAGTTGTACGTCATCAGTTTTCAACATGGTTTTGTTCCACACAGGTGGGTGTGGAACTGCGCCAGGTGGGAACTGGGCCGGGGACCTTCCATCTGGGAAGCACACCCCAGTTCATCATATGGGTCCACATAGGCTGGAGCCAGGACTGGGACTTGATCCTTGGACCCTGGGGCTGCAAAGCAAGCACTTAACCTGCTGAGCCATCCCGGCTTCCCACTTTTTTTTGTTTGTTTGTCTTTGGGTTTTTTTGTGGGGTGTTTTTTGACAGAGAGAAGGGGGAGGGCCCAGAGCAGTCTCCATAGTTGACAGCATTAGTTTTCCATATGGTTTCACTCCACAGGTGGGTGCGGGGCTGTGCAGGGCAGGAACTGGGCCAGGAGCCTCCCGCATAGGGCCCGGCAAGAACTAAACTGGGGCAACACCCCAGTTCAGCATATGGGTTCACCTGGGCCGGGGCCGGGATTTGATCCTCGGTCTCCAGGGCTGCAAAGCGAGCTCTCAACCCACTGAGCCATCCCAGCTCCCCCCCCCCACTTTTTAAAAGACCTCATTTTCTCATTGTTCTGCAGTGTCACCTGTGTGCTTTTGACAGGAATGAGGGTGAGAAGGGAGTGCAGGCGTAGCATGACTTTATATTGTATGACACAGGGATTCCTACTCCTGTTCTCAATCTCAAGAAAAGGAAATGATCTTTCAGTAAGTGGGAATTTTAATTGTGCTTCTGCTCCAGGATACCAAGAGTTCGTGTTCTGGAGGATGAAGAGGGGTCTAAGGACATTGAACTATCTGACGACCCTTATGACTGCATCCGACTAAGTGTGGAGAATGTCCCCTGCATCGTCACCCTGTGCAAGGTATGCACTTGTGTTTGATGGTTTTTGTCTTCCCTGTGGGTCTCCTTTCACTTCAGCCCATCAAGGATGCTTAATAGGTTGAAAAGTTAGTTTCACAAACTGTATAGAAGTAGTTTTAACCCAAACCCAGTAGCTTGATTATATTATAAACGTCTACTGTGAGCAGCTCTTTCTTTTTTTAATTTACCTGGGCATCCTGTATTTTTATTTGCTAAATCTGGCAGCTTTAGCTTGGGGGTACCCAGCAAAGTTAAGGCAGGTTTCTCCCTGGCATGTCCTATGTCGTTGCTGGTTTTAGCTTTATCTTTATGAGCAGTCACTAGCAGTCTCTTTCTTTTCTTCTTAAGTGAAAGATGATGGTGTCCTGGGAGCACATGAGTAGGTTCAAGTAACAGTAACAAGAGTTTGTTAAACCCCTACATAGCAGGCATTTTACTGAAACACCCTGTAAGCGTATTTCCTTTCATTCCATCAGTTCTATGGGGTCTGGGATGGTTACATAGTAATAGGGTGGTCGATAGGCACACACGGTCCCCTCTGTGGGCCTCAGTGTCCATATGAGTGAAACGAGGGGGTTGGAATGGCTCCTGGGTGTGTCATGGGTCAGGTGTGGCTCTTACGTTTGCACAGAGGCCTGTGGAGGCTAACGTGTAACCAGCACTGCGCCAGGCTATCAGGCCTGTGTGGGCCAAGATTGTCGCCGACGCCTTGTGGGATTCATTATGTAAAAATAAGACTGAACGGGCCAGGTTTAATTCCACGAAAATCACTTTGCCAGCCTGGGGTGTGGTGATGCGTTGACACTGACCAGAGCCACCTGCACTGGACTGATTCTTGGGCGGGTCCCTTAGGACGGACTCTGGATTCCATCTTTGTCATCAGTGACACATCCACGTGGCCTCACAGGTGAATTTCTCCCTGTGCCCCTCTGCTGGAAGCCCTTGGTGGCCTCTGACTTGGGTGGTCTCTGAATTATGGTTCTAGTCCCGGCCCTGCATTGCTAGTTTGTGCTTCTGTTATGCGGCTCACAGTGGCCTGCGCCAGAATGATTGCACATTACTTCCAGCACTTTCCACGTGAGCAGCATCTAAAGTCTTGTCCTGAACGGGTAGTGCAGGTTCTTTGCGGGTACAGATGTCCCTTCCAGGAGGCTGTCAGGTGCAGGCCCTGGGGTGTATTGCCCACCTGTGCGCTCTGCTGCTCTCACTGCAGATTGGCTACCGGCACGTGGTGGATGCCACTCTGCAGGAGGAAGCGTGCTCCTTGGCCAGCTTGCTGGTGTCCGTGACCAGCAAGGGAGTCGTGACGTGCGTGAGGAAGGTGGGGAAGGGCAGCCTGGACCCGGAGAGCATCTTTGAGATGATGGAGGTGAGGCTCTGGTTCTGTTTTGTCTGGTGGGGGCTACCTGGCTGGGACTGTCTGCGGCTCCCCACCCGGGTCACACCGTGGGACTGCTCCCTGTTCATACTCCAGCAGAAACTGGCAGTGTACATAGCGTCAGGGACCCAAGCAGGGGCTGTGAAGACATGCAGCCCAGGCTGCAAATCCTGGCCCTGGGCCCCACTTCCCTCATCTTCAAAGTGGGGGTCAGAACAGTCGCACCTGCCGCTGAGGGTGTTTGTGGAGTGAGTGAGGGTGAGCAGGGCAGTTGGCTCAGGTGTCTCAGCCGTGCATGGCAACCGATACTCTTTTGGTTGGTTGGTAAATTGGTTAATCTTTTTAAAAAAGCACTTAAAATGCTTTTTATAAGGCCTCTCTAGACAGGTGGCTCTTGAATCTTGTTTTAGAGCCCTCTCCCCACTCGCCCCCCAGGAAAATTTGATGAGCATTCCAGAACCTAAACAATAGCAGAAACAATAAGTACAATAGCTGACATGTATTGTGTGCCTACTGTGTGTCAGACCCTGTCTTTAGTGCTTTAGATGGATTGTGTCATTTCATCCTCAGCTGTCCTGTGAGGTGGCTGCTGTTATCTGTATTTACAGAGGAAACTGAGGCAGGTACAAGAGAAGTAACTTGCCTGCAGCTCCTAGCTGCTCGGATTCAGACCCACACGCACCACCTCCCGAGTCCCTGCACCAAGCACTGCGCTCCTTTGACCTGTAACCCACGTTGGCCCTGGCTGATTGGGTGGACGGGAGGACCAGAGCTCTGTCCAGTGAGCCGAGCTTCCTCCTCCCCTGGGGCTTGGACCTGAGGTCTGCAGATCTGGCTCGGGACCGCCACCCTGTGGCCTGTCTCCCCATCGGTCTCACACGAGGACACAGAAGTCCAGACGTGCGTCCCATGGTGAAGCTTAGAACCTCAGGGCTGTGCAGGCTGCCACCTCAACCTCTGCTGTCAAGTTCAGGTTCAGACCTCTCAGGTCTTGGTGTCTGGCCTGTCTCATCTCTTCTTGCTCCCTGCCTTCATTTATGTGCATAATCAGTAACCCTACTGATCGACTTTGACATTTTTTCCCCTTATCTTATAAAAATCTTTCCAAAGTCAGGTGGACCTTAACCCTGACTTTGCATCTCATAGGTCTGATCACCTCCCAGCCTTCGGTTGAGGTCATCTTTTCATACAGGTTTTCAGTAACACTTGGAGTCTCATCTCACAACATAGTCAGGGGCCCAGGGCGAAGGCCCACAGCTCTGGGGAGAATACACCTGTAACTGGGAGGCTTGGGGTTTTTCTCTCTGTGTGTTCTGTAGAGGCTAATTAGGAAATCTGGTTGTCAGACCTTTTGATGTACCCCGATTCCAACATTTCATGGTTTTGGCATCTCCACGTGGCAGGAACACCAGAGACCCTGTATCCACATATTGACTTTGGTCCCATCTGAGCATCTCTGTTTCAAGATTTGCTGGCAGATGAGTTAGAAGCTGCTTGTTATGACAAGTCCTTGGCACCACTTGCCCCTTCGTCACACACACCCTGGTGGCTCTGTGGTCTCCCTGTGTCTTCTCACAGGACTGTGCCACTGTAGTAATGGCAGCAGGAATGCCAAGTGTGAGCTAATGGCCGAGGCAATCTTTGCTGCTCGCTGCCTGGGGTCAGCATCATTTTTCTTTTATTAGTGTGGAGGTTTCTCTAGAATGTAACTGTTATGTTGTTGGGGTTTGTGGGGTTTGTATTGCTCTGTTTAATTGTAGAGCAGACGGAACATGTGCAGTATTAGAATGGCACGCTGGCAGGAAGGGAAGCTCTTCCGAGTCAGGGTGCCTCATGCATGCTCTCTCCACCCCTTCTCTTCCTGCAGACGGGCAAGCGAGTGGGCAAGGTGCTGCACGCCTCCCTGCAGACCGTCCTGCACAAGGAGGAGAGCCTGGGGCCCAAGAGACAGAAAGTCGGCTTCCTGGGGTGATGGGCACCTCACCTGCACCGCTGGGATTGGGTTCCGCTTGTCCTTTGAAGGCGAAGTTTGTATTTATTTTTCTTAACTGTTAGGAACTTCAGGCAGCATTTGTACGTGTAAAATTAAAGTCCGTTTTCTGGTCTGGTTTGGTGTGCCTGTGATTCTTCAGCTGCAAGCCCAGACGCCATTGAGTGACCCCTGGGAGAGGCCGGCCTGTCTCTTTGGTTCCAGACATCTGCTCTGAGGGGGAGGTGGCTCCCAGGGAGACTTGTGTCTCCTGCTACAGGAGTTTGAAACAACTGACACATTGGAATGGGGACCAACCAGCAAAATGGTTTAAATGAAATGCTTCTGATATGAATTGTGTGTGTTTCTTTTCCGCTGTAGAGCTTTCATTGTAAGAATCTCACACAGAGGCATTCCTGTTGTGCACTTGGGTGCTTCTTGGGGAGAAAGGAGGGAGGCACTCGGCCCCTGGTCCACACCCAGGGCTCCTTGCTGGCTGGGGAGCCTTCCCCGGTCCTGGGGAAGCTCCGTTATTGTTTTGAAATTGCTCTGTGTTTTCTAACCACTCCCTGGTGTTTTGTAAGATTTTTCTTGTTTTGTCAGCATTAAGAAGGCTGCTTTACAGATGTTGTCACATGGTTACTCAGCCAGCCTTCATCCTCTGGGGACAGTGGGGAGGCCATTCTCGTTGGCCCCAGGAGGCTCTCCGTGAGCCTGTGTTGTACTGCGAGTGTGGGGGTGTTGGGATTGCGTCTGCATGGGTTGGGTAGTCTGTTTTTCTCTAGGGGATCTGATACCCCACTGTCAATCATAAAGAACCCTGGAGAAACAGCTGCTTCATGAGGAACAGTTCAGCGTGGCATTTGCTCTCTGCTTTCCAGTTAGACATGGGGGGAGGAGCTAGGAGTGTATTGCCCGAGGGAAAGGACTTGCCATGAGCTGAAGCCCCTGTGTCCCGGTTCCGGGGGTCCTGGCACGGGCACCTCTCCCTGCATGGCCACGTCCGTCCCTGTGGGGGCAAGCAGCTGCCCTGGGGAGAGCACAGCCTGGGTTTTCATTATTTTTTAATGTTCTTCCAGTGGTCTTTCCTACAGGCGCTGTGACAGCGTTCCCAATGACGCAGGAACTGGCCTGATCCTCTGCTGGTTACCTGCCTGTGGTGGGTCACTGAGGGCGGTCAAGGTGCAGATAGAGTTTGCAGTTTTAGTGATTAAGGACATTGGACAGATGACAGACAGGTGAGGCGTGATAATAGCTTCCCCACTAGGCTGGGAGGCTAAGTGGTTACGTGAAAACAGAGGGGAGAAGTATGTTAGCATCATTCTCCTCATACCATTCAAGGTATGAAGGCCACCCCTGCCTGTAAGAAGGGCCCGTCACAAATGAAACCAAACACCAGACGAGCAAGGTCTCGCCGGGGAGGCATTCTTAGAAATACCTGGTGATTGCAGCTCTCAATAAGGGAAGAAACAACTGAAGGGACTTGGAAAAATACTGTCCTGGAGAAACCCATGCTTCATCTGACAACCAGAGCTGTCTTTAGTGGCCATTAAATAAACATCAGGGAGAGTGGGGAAGTCAGCCAAAGAGCAATTAAGAGCTTGGGGGTGGGGAGGGGGAGGGTGGGCGTGGAAGGAATGCAATGTGATGGAACATTCGACTAAGTTTTATGGTATTTCTGACTGCTTGGCCTCTCAAATCATGTCAATTCCAGCCTGTACAGCACATGCGTTGAGAATCCTAACAGTCGTTGGCATCTTGTTCACTAAGGCTCACATACAAACTATCCAGAGAGCGTAAATCTGTGCTGTTCCACACTTCTGGGAAATAAGCTGGCAGTGTGTACGAGTATAAAAAGCCTTAAAAATGTGCGTTTCCTTTGACCTAATATGTGTACTTCTGGGAATGTAACTGAAGTAAATAATTCAAGATGCAAGGGGAGTGAGACCATGAAATATCAAGTTTATCCCAGTATTATTTCCATTCCTCCTCCCCCAAAGGACAGCCAGTCAAAGCCACCTGTGTGGGATGCCTGTGGCCAGACAGCTGCAGGACGGGCTCATCTGGCTTCCAGTGCTTCCCTGAGACCTTTCGCTTCCTGCTCGTAGCTTCTCTGACACCATGTCACAGAACAGCGGCAGGGCCCGCTTGGCATCACAGTGTGTGCAGCCCATCCGTGCTGGGGACGCCTGAGCGAGCCCCCAGCCACGGGGCCAGGGGCCAGTGCAGAAATGCTGCTCCGTTTGGTCCTTGGGTGGACGATTGTGAGACATTCCATACACTTGCCCCAACGTGCTGGTGGGCCCACAGCTCTGTTCTCGTGACCCCGAGCACCTCTTTTCCTGCCGTGTCACTCTGCAGCCCTGCCCCCCTGCAGCCCTGCCCCCGGCTCCCTGTGGGACCAGCTCCCAAATCAAGTATGAGCAGGAGCTCTTGTCTCAGGCTTTGCTTTTGGGGAGAAACCCAGACTCAGCAGGTGGTACTAGACACGGCCTTAGAAGGCAGACCCTCTAAGTGCGACTTGGGGACTGGGCCAGCCGTTGGCAGATGGCAGCAGAGGCCCCGGGGTGGTAATAAGTGGGTTGGCCATAGGTGAGGACACCCTATGACCTGTTCAGCACCAAGACTTGTCCATGGTGGGTTGAGATGAGGTTCAGGAGGAGGGTGAAGCGTTGGGTTCTACAACAGCTCAACCACACAGTGGGATGATTTGGGGGTGATGAGAATGGTTGAGTTGGCTGACTTCCTAACTGCTAGGCAAAGCCTCACAAAAAGAAGGCTCCTCAGCCAGGAGTCAACTTGTAGAAGCCAGGAGGCTGTTCGGCAACTACAGGGCAGGCTGTGCAGGTATTCAGACCCAACACTTCTGCTTGTGTGAGGGCACAGCTGCGGGAGAGCGGTGCGTCGTGGGCACATTTCCTTTGCCAACGTCGGGGCTTTCATCAGGAAAGAAAGGGCCTTGGTCCCCATGCTTCCCTTGTGCTCTGGGCAGGGAGAAGCCCCCATCCTGTTGCTAAAGAACAGCTGTTTTCTGAAAGAAACTACCTACCACATGAGTGCAGAGACCACACCCGTCAGACACCTCCCAAGGTGATGGATGCCTGTCAGCCTCTGCCCCCTCCTTCCCTCACGGTCTCCAGCCCAAGCCCGAGCCGGGAGATACAGTCCCTGCTGTGGGAAGAACTAGGCTGCTCATCCACACAACTGCAAGGCCGATGGAGGTGGTAGTGACCTCGAGGGTGTTGGGCTTGGCTGTGGCTGGAGAGAGGGGTTAACATCCTGGCAAGGAGGTCGGAGCTGCTTCTGACTCACTGCTGAGGTGGCCCCTGAGGTTTGGACCTGGCACCACCTGAAGTCATGGAGGGGGGAGATGGCCGAGCAGAACAAACTGAGAAAGAAGCAACTCTTAGCTCAGAGAAGTGAGGTCGAGGGCAGACCGCTGCTGCCCTGAGGGGAGGGTGTGACAGGCAGATCACGCTTGCTGGAGCAGAACCCCCCTGAGACCTCCACAGGCGGGGCCCACAGGAAGAAAAGGCGGGACTGTGATGCTGAGTCCGCAGGCTCGGTGTGCGCAGCTCTGGGAGGTGACTCGCGGGGGGCCTGGTCGTTGCGGGCCCCACACTTCCATGCATTTTGCCTCCAAGGCTCAACCTGGCTCTGGTGAATTTCAGAGAGAGCCCCCATGGGCTTCCTGCAGGAGGCGGGGCAGGAACCCCCTGAGCTACACCAGCAGACACTTCTTTCTCACAAGGCCTCCTGCCCTCCAGAGGCACCGTCCCCAGAGCAGGGCCTCACTGACCTGCAGCCCACCCAGTGTCCTGTCCCACCTAACGGCAGCCGGACGGAGAGGCCCATGTGAAGCTCACCAAGAGACGGAGACCTAACCGAGACCACCGGGAACCCAAGCAGAGACCCTATTTTCAAATGAGTGACAGCACTGAGCCAGTGAGGTTTGGAAAGGAACAAATGCCTTTTCCTAAGGAGGGTCACAGAGGCCAAGGCTACTGGCCCTTTGCCTTTGATTTGGCCTCCGGGTGTTCGTGGAGATGTGCACCCTAGACACTCGGACCTTTGAAGAGAGCCTGGAAAGTTCTCTGCCTGCACGCAGGAGGGGGGCGCATTTCTGTTGACACAGGGCCAGTGAACTTAGAAGGAAACATCTGTGCAGCATAATAGCAGGGGTGGCGGGCGGCTCCGAGTTGGGCCAGAAGTTTCCTGCTGTCCAGGGCGACACGAGCCGGGTGGCCAGAGCTGGTTTTGTGTAACTCAGACTTCCAACTGCTTTGGAGGAAAAACCACCACCAACTTGAAAACTGAAACGTGCCTTAATAGAACTCATCTGATTTTTCTGCCGCCAGCTTTGTTATGAGGATCATTCTCTGTGGAGGGAAACTGGGGGTGCTATGTTAGTGCACAGACATTTCCTTGAGGTGGGGGACACTCGGGATCGTTCTCCTGGCTGAAGCCTTCTTACTGCCCTCCTGGCCATCAGACGCCTTGGGGACAGTGGCAGCAGGAATAGATGCTTCATGCTGGCAGGACAGTCTATGGGCCCCGCAAGGGCTGTTGCTGGTCCTCACCTGGCCGGCAGAGATGCGAGTGGACGTGGGCACTTAATAGCCACAAGCTCAGCACTGGCAGCCGTGAGGCATGGTTGCTACACAGAGCCCGTGCGTCTAGCTTTCTGAGTTGAGTGGCCTGTCTGCCCACAGGAGACGCGGCCCCTGCCCACAGGCAGGCCCCCTGAGAACATGTTCTCTTCTGGGAGCTGCCCCGCAGGGGGGACAGTAACAGGCAAAATTCTCTCCCAAGGGGACTTTCCAGAAGGTTAAAAAGTCCAGGAACCATGAGGAACAGTTGGGAGGAAAAGGGGACAGGGACGTGGAGAAAAGACAGTCCAAGAAGGACCGGATGGCCCGTTTCAAGTGTTTTCTGGCCTCTTCCATTGAGGCTGGTACCAGGGACCACAGGGTGCCGTCCGGCAGCCCACCCGCCTCACCGCAGGGGCCCTTGTAACAAGCGGAGCATCTACTGATGGGAGCAGCGGCTTTGCAGAGTACTGAGCTGCTCGTCCCAGGGGGTAAGCAAGCCCATGGAGCCATCTGACAGGGTCAGTGGGAAGCGACATCCTACATCCAGGGCTGGTTATGCCTGATGGCCTCTGCCAACTTGCTTTGGACTCAGAGGCAGAGATAGCAGGCCGCTTGCAGGTTTTGAGGCCCGCTGAACCAATTAAAAACTGGTGGCACGCCACCACAGGGTTACAGAAAATGGTCATATATTTTTAAGGTCGACATGCAGTGGAATTGCGTGTTTAACGCTCACAAATAGGATGTAGGGCAATGTGCTATTTTCATAAGGCAGGACTCCCTTTTAAAACATCCTTCTGACGGTGCTCCAGGCACTGGCTGTGCAGGCCCTCCTTGGGAGATGGCCCTGCCCAACAGAAAACTCCCCTGCCTTGACTTTGCACAGGTCATTTTACAGCACAGGTGACTCCCAGGGGCCCTGCACAGTGCACGCACGTGCACACACCTGTGAAACCTGCAGGGTGAAAAAACCCAAAGACACAGCTCCCTGCTAATGGAAGGCTCTCTGAGCAAGCCGCCTCGCTGAAGTGCAGACTCACCAGGTTACAGAGGAAAGAGGGTGTGGTTTCACCTCGCCCAGGGGGCCAATGTTTTAGATGCTTCACGTCCCTCTGCCACCTCTCTGGGTTCTCCCCGTCTGTCCCCCATTCAGCAGCCAAAATGCTGTCCCCAATGTGTGGTCTGATCACTGCCCAGCTGGGCCCGTGCTCCATCGGCCCCTAATGGCCTTCAGGCTGTGTCTGGAGGTTTTTTTTTTTTAATATATTTTTATTTACTTATTTTTGACAGAGAGATACAGAGAGAGAACTGAATTGGGGGAGCTCCCAGTTCAGCACATGGTTCCACACGGGCCGGGGCCAGGATTCGATCCCTGGTCCCTGGCGCTGCAAAGTGAGCGCTTAACCCACTAAGCCACCCCGGCTTCCCCTATGTCTGGAGGTTTTGAACATGACTTGACCAGCCCTTCCCGAGCTGCCCCATCTGTATCCCCAGCTTTGCTTCTTCCCCATGGTCAGTCCCATGCACACTCAGGGTCTAGAAGGTGCTGAGTTCCATACACCTGGAGAACCGGCCGCATCCCTTGCTTCCTCCCCTCGCCTGGCCAGCCCCGCGCCCCTTCCTTCCCCACTCAGACCCTCAGCAGCCCCAAAGGCACCATGGGCCCCTCACGTTGAACCCCAGGGTCTTGCACAGGCCAAGGCACAGTGTGGAGGGAATGAGGGATGGACGAGGCTCTAACAGTCCCAGGAGTGTCCCGATGTGGCCCCTTGTGGCTCCCGTGGGATGAGACATGGAGCAGGGCCCCAGCTTGCTGCAGCGCCACGGCAGAGTGTTTGCAGGTCCTGCTCCACTGCAGACCCAGGGCAGCGCCTCCATCCTGGAAAGCGTGAGGCCTCCGGCGGCTTCACATTTGGAAACAAACTCCTTCCCTTTCCCTATTCCCAGGGTGAGAACCCAGGAACACGAAGGAGTTAAAAAAAAAAGCAGCACTTTTCTCTTGCTGCATGGTACCCACCCAGAGTTCCTGGCAGCCGGGCTCCCTGGGAGGTTGCGTAATCTTCGGCCCCAGCTGCCAATAGAAAACCCTCTCCCACTCTGAGAACACAGGAGACAGAGCCCAGAGCCAGGGCTTGCTGCCGGCCCAAGGCTCCCGACCTGGGGGACCACATGCCTCTGGCCCGCCCAGCCAGGCTGCACACAGACGCCTCCCTACGCAGATGGGGCAGGCGGGCTCCCCGGAGTCAAAGCCTGAGCTGCATGGTACTGTATTTTCTTCCGGGCACTCAAGCTCACGGAAAACTTGCAACTACGGTATTATAACGAACATTTGTCGGGGATGCTGGGATAATTCAGTGGTTGAGCGCTTGCCTGGCAAATGTGAGGTCCAGGGTTTGATTCTTGGCCCTGGCCGCAGCCCATGCAAAGCCCATGCAATGCCATATGCTGAACTGTGGGTGCAACTGGTAACCGCTGAGATGGCTTGGTGGCAAAGGTTCTCACCTCCCATGCAGGAGGCCCCTGGTTGGGTTCCCGCCCACACGGCCCCACAGCCACCTGTGTGGAATGAAACCATGTCACAACTAATGATGTACAGCTATGGAGACTGCTCCGCACCCCGCCTTGTCCCCTTCTCTCAAAAACAGTTTAAAACAAACAAAAAACATCTGTCCTTGTGAGTAAATGTCCCCTCAGCACATCATACTTGCCTACAGATAAGGCCAGTCTACTATGTATTAACAGCACGCCCTCCAAATGGGTCGGTCCTGGGGACGCAGCACGGCCACGCATTTCATCAGCTTCTACGGCTGTTGTGAGGACACCCCTGACCGCGGAGGGGACGGTCCAGAGTCACGTGTCACCTTTGTAGTTCTGTGTGCCCTGTCTCCTTCAGTCTGAAGCACGTCCTCAGACAACACCGGGCAGCAGTGAGGTTCCTGTCCCTGGTTTGGGGCTGCGTGATGTTTTCTGGCAGAAATCTCACGGGGTGACACTGCCTTCTCCTCGCAGCTCATGAGTTTGGGTGCCGAGGGCTCGCGATTTGCCATTACAGGTGAGGCTTACCTTGGTCACCTGATGTCTGTGGGGTTTCTCCACTGTGGGGTTATACTTCCTCTTTGGAATGAGTAAGTGTTTTGTGGGCATATAATTTGAGACTATGAAAAAAATCCCTTTTCTCATCATTCAGCGTGTTCACCTATTCACTTATTTATTCAGATCTGTGTATACCCAGTTTCCCATTTTAATGTTGCTGTCACATTCTGAAACTCAAAACGTCCCTGGTGTTGGCCCCTGGACACTCCTTCAGGCTGGCTCTGTGTCCTCTGGCACGATCCCATCCTTCATAAGCACTCCCGTGCTTTCTGGCAAAATGACTCGTCCCAGGCTCATTTTTAACTTTCCTGCCCCAGCTCTGGAAGCAGTGTTTCTCCGAGGTGCTCTGCTTCCCCTGGGTGGAAAGCTGGATTGGGCAGCCGGTCCTGGGTGCCCGGAGGACATGAGGCTTTGAGGGGTGGAGGGGGCGCTCTGGGCTCATTTCCATCTAAATTCATAGACCCAGCATTCTGGGCTGAAGTCCACAATCGTACACCCATAGCTCCCGCTTTAGTCCTGCCCCCCAGCATCTGCTCCCGTGTCCTCTCCCTGTAGCTGTTCCTCCCTCCTCTGACAATGCAGACTCCCACCATCCTAATGGATGTGCCTATTCGGTGGGTGCCCCCGATGTAACCAGTCTCGCCCCTCTGCCAGCACCCGCACCCCTCCTTGCTGGACCCCAAGTCTCCATGCGGGGCTTCCGCTCCCCCGGGATGCCCCTCCCCTGTGGGGTCCCGCCACCCCACACCAAGCCCCCCTTGGGACTTTCTTTTCTCCCTGCTCCACCTCTGACACTGCTCTGGGGCGCCCAGACTTCCCCTTTGCCGCCGTGGTCATCTTCACTCAGGGGAGGGTGGTTGAGAAATACCAGGGGAAGGAAGGCGAGGACTTGCGCTTGTATTTTAACCACAGACGCACCCAGTGTGTTGTGATAGCTACACACTCATCATAACAGGCCTTCTGAACAGTCGGGGGCCCGTCAGCCTCATGAGGCTGTGGCTGTCCCGGAGTCATCCGTCTGGGTTTAAGTACTGGTGCTGCTCCTCCCATCTGGGCAGCGTGGGCAAGTCCCTTGACCTGTAAAATGGGGAAATGACAGGACTTCCCTCCTGTTGCTGCGAGGAGGCTGCCGCAAGCTAAGCGCACGCCCAGCGTAACCGTCTCCCAGGTGTGAGCTGTGACGACTGCCCTGTGTTCAGAATCCTACCCTGTTTCCCCGAAAATAAGACAGTGTCTTACCCTGTTTTCCCGAAAATATGACAGTGTCTTATATTAATTTTTGCTCCCAAAGATGCGCTAGGTCTTATTTTGGGGGGGATGCCTTATATGTATTTCAGCGAGAGGCAAAACCATAAGTAGGTCTTACTTTCAGGGGATGTCTTACTTTCGGGGAGACGTGGTAGAAACCAGCGGCTGTTCCGGAAGGCAGGGCAGGCCTCTGGGTGGGTGTTCCCTGGGAGGCGGGGCGCTGTGGCTCGCAGGCCTTTTCCCTTCTGCATGCTTTTTCCCTTTTTTGTTTTTTTGGCACACCCACAGCCAACTCGGGAGGGTTTCCTGGACAGAGGTCCCAGCAGCAGCTGCTTCTAAGACACAGGGCCCTGCTCTCTGCTGCCACTCGCTGTTCTCCACCCAGGCCCACGTCGGCAGCATGGAGTTCTGGGGGGCCTGCCTGCTCCTCTGCTGCTTCTCCCTCCTGACCCAGGTCACCGCGGAGCCACCAAACCCCAAGGTCAAGAAGTCTGCAAATGCCAAGAAAGGTAAGGAGGGGGATGGGGCCCCTCTCCCTGGGCCAGGGAGCTGGCCACCTTCTCCTTGGCTGGTCCCCAGGCCCCTTCCTTCCATCTGACTTCTGGATGAGTCCAGGGGACCTTAGTGAAGTTCCCCCAGGGGCTGGAGAGTTCTCCAGGAGCAGGGCTGTTTGCCAGAACTCTCAGGATCCCTAACTAAGAACCGGAAAGAACCTTCCAGATCATCAAGACTGACATCCGCTCCTCGCCCCTCACCCCGCACTATTTTAAAGACATCAGACCTTTGGCTTGATGCATGCCACTCATTAGAGAGTGCCAGCAGGCTCTGCTTTGTCATCTCTGAGCCGCAGGCTTCTCAGCTGTACAGTGGGGATCGTGGTGTGTGCTCAAAGGGTTGTCGTGAGGATTTAATGACACAAAACGTGTAAAGTGCCCAGCCCAGTGCTTGACACAGAGGATATACGTGATGCACGGGGGAGAAGGGAGGCATGTTAGTTCTCAGTTCTACAGCGTATCCCAGCCTTGAGGAAATAAGAATGTACAAATGAAAACTAGGACAGCTTTGCTCTCCCTCAGTCGCCTCTGGGATTTGGGGTGTCCTTGAGTCTCCTTGGCTGCAGCAAGATCTGCCCTTGGAGCTTTGCCTGCAGTGAAGTCACCCCGGACTGTGTTGGGACAACATTGCTGAAATGCCATGGCAATGAACCGGGCTGTCACCCCCACAGGGCTTGGAGGCCAGGAGAGAGGGTTCTAGGCAGCGAGACAAGCCGGCAGGGCCAAGAGCACAGAAAGCTTGCAGAGCAAGGACAGGGGTGTGGGCCGCCCACGGGCCCCTCTCTGAGCCTCATCTGCCAATGGACACTGGCTACTGGCCATCGAGTGGTGGAGTGTGCAAGGGCACGCCAGCGCCAGACCCACAGGGCTGACACAGACAACGGGCAGGCCTGCGTGCCGATGGAAAATCATCTCCAAGGTTCAGTGCACGAAGTGAACGAAGGAGAGTTCGAAACAGAGTAGATACTGTGCCACCGTCAGTTTTGAATAAAGGGATTTGTATAAAAATACATATTTAGGGCATGCCGAGATAGCTCAGCAGATTGAGTGCTTGCTTTGTAACTGCAAGGTCTGGGGATTGAATCTCGGCCTGGGCCCTGCAAACCCATATGCTGAACTGTGCTGCAATGGAACCACCGGGATGGCTCGGTGGTGAAGGTTCTCGTCTCCCATGTGGGAGGCTCCTGGTTCTCTTTCTGCCCCGTGCAGCCCATGTCCAATGAAACCATCTCACAACTAATAATGTACAACTGTGGAGACTGCTCTGGGCCCTCCCCCTTCTCTCTCTCTCTCTCGCCTTCTCTCAAACAATAAAATAAAAATAATTAAAAAAAAATCTTAAAACAATGGTTAATTAATAAAAATACATATTTACGTGTATGTGCATAGAATTTTTCTGGAAGGATCCACAGGAATTTTTTTTCTCTGGGAAGAAAAACTGGGGAGTTGAGGGCATTCTTTCTTGGGAAAACTAACTTTTTGAAAGGTTTGTTTTTTTTTTAATTACATGCATATACAAGTATATTACCTTCTAAAAAATGTTCATTAAAAACACAGTTGTATCCACAAACGTGAGCTAAAATCACTGTCAAGGGATGTTCTTTGTCAAGAGTGTGTGGTTCCAAAGGCAAATAATAGAATTTTTGACCATGCAAACAGTTGCTAATTTCTCAGTTACTAAAGACTTAGTATTTATTTCTTCAATCATGTACATCATGCATTTAATCCTATGAGACAGGAGCTCAGACCAGACAATGCCCTGGTTGACGGCAGCTGTCCACTCGAACCCTGGCCCTGAGTGGTCCCCGTGCAGGTGGCTCCTGGAGGTTCAGGGCCCTGGAGGCCTGCAGAAGAGCCCACGGCCACTGTGGAGCTCCTGTGCAGCCCCTGCCTCTCGCTGGAACCCACTCCAGTGCCTGCCTCACCTTGGTCTTCCTTTCTTCCACCTACTGCCCATAGATGCAATAAAGGCTTCCGAAACTCTCTGCCCACATTGGCGCCAAAATATACGAGTATGCTGAGCACGCTAGCAAAGGGCCCCTGGCCCGGCTCTAAAGATGCGAACCCGGGGAGGCTGGAATAGCTCAGCAGTTGAGCACTTGCCTTGCACTCGTGAGGTCTGGGGTTCAAGTCCTGGCTCTGGTCTGTGCAAACCTCATATGCTGAACTGTGGCAGTAACTGCTGGCATGGCTTGGCAGAAAAGGGTCTCACCTCCCATGCGGGAGTCTCCGGGTTCAATTCCCGCCCCGCACAGTCCCACACCCACCTGTGTGGAATGAAACTATGTCACAACTAATGATGTGCAACTATGGAGACTGCTCTGGGCCCTCCCCCTTCTCTCTCTCTCGTTCTCACCTTCTCTTATAAAATTAAAAAAAAAATACCGTGAAAACAATGATGTGAACCAATCGATGCCAGATCCCCGGTGGTTCTCACTCAGCAGTGAGCACCGTCTGGGGGATACACTAAGATCCAGGGTCCCAGCGCCGGAAATGCTGGCTCGGGACTGGTGTGGGTCCAGCATCCACCTTTTCCACACGTTTCCAGTGAGTCCTCCGAGCAGCCAGAACTGAGAATCACAGGAACAGCCTTGCTGTGGGCCCAAGCACAGAGCTGGGGAGGGGGTTGTTTCCGAGGAGACCACGTGTTCAGTCGAGTGGTGAACAGTTGGGGAAGGTGGGGGTGGCGAGGGCCCTAGCCCTGCTTCCTGCACTCTCTCTGTTGGAGGTGTGAGGGTGGTTGGGGTCACTGAAGGCTCTGCCTGCACCCCCAGCCCAGCCCCTGCCAAGCCCAGCTCCATCTGGCCCCCAGTGACACTCAAAGAAATGTCATACAGGGGAAGCCCGGATGGCTCAGCGGGTTGAGCGCTCACTTTACAGCCCTGGGGTCTGAAGATTGAATCCCAGCCCCCGCCCGGCCCATGCAGACCCATATGCTGAACTGGGGTGTGCCCCCAGTTTGGTTCTCACCGTGGAGAGTCTCCTATATGGGAGGCTCCCAGTTCGGCTCCTGTCCCGGGCGTCTTCCCGTGTGGGAGGTCCCTGGCCGGTACCTGCCCTGTGCAGCCCCGCGTCCACCTGTGGAAGGAAACTATGTAGAAAACTAATGATGTGCAACTATGGAGACTGCTCTGGGCCCTCCCCCTTCTCTGTCTCTATCTGTCAAAAACTATAAAAATAAATCTTAAAAAAAGAAAAAGAAAAATATCATACAGGACTCGCTTCAGCAGAAGCAAGGAAGGGTCAGGCCCCCCTGCAGATGAATCGTGAGTAATTGCTTAAGTGACTGTCAGCAGGGACAGAGAGAAAGTGTCCTAAATGTCCTAAGTGTCCTAAGACACATGGTGGAGGGGAGTCGGCTGGCCTTGTCCCCTTGTGCCTGACAGAGGTAGGGTCCCCCGGCCCAGCCCCCGCCGCACCCCGATCCCCACAGCCTTCCTTGCACTTGGTCACCTCCTCTTCCTCTGACTTCCTCCTAGATGCCGTGAGCCCCAAGATGTTTGAGGAGCTCAAGAGCCAGCTGGAGGGCTTGGCCCAGGAGGTGGCTCACCTGAAGGAGCAGCAGGCCCTCCAGACGGGTGAGTGCAGGTGGTGGCCGCGGGGGCAGGAGGGCACCACGGACAAGGCTCAGGCCTGCGGCCAGGACAGGGCACCTGGTTCAGCGAGCACCCTCCTCGCTCAGCCCGCATCCTCTGGGGGACACGCCCTGACACATGTGGAAGGGGGAATGTCCCAAAGGACCAAAGCTGTCCCACGAGGATCCATCGTCACCCACCCCGAAGTGGGACCCCTGGAGTGCTCTGAGGAGCAGAGACAGGGGCCCACCCTAGTGAGCTCCCAGGAGACCCTCCATGGCCCCAGGGGGCAGGGTCATTCCCGGTGTCAGCAGCGTGGCTGATCTGAGCTGGAGCATGTGAGCACGTGTCGCTTCCGTGCAAGAACGCGGCTTTCCCAGCCTCGGTAGTGGAGGCACATGGGGGGAAGCAAGTGCTGGGGCCGTTGGCTGGGGCAACAGTAGCCTCCGCACAGATGTTTGGAAGGAGCACAGTGCCTCAGTTTCCTCATCTGCAAAGTGGAAGGGGCTGGGATAGATGGGCAGGGCAAGCTCTAAGCTCTCTCATGTCAGCTTTGTGCTTGTGCCAAGTCTATGTAATGCAGAGGCCACTGGCCCCCTGAGCTGAGGTGAGGTGGTGGGGACGTCCTTGGACAAAGTCCATGGCATATGGAAATCCCAGCACCCCCTCTTGTCTGCTGATTCCCAGAGGTTCACAGCCTCCTGGCCTCCTTGGGGACCCTCCTCTTTTGTCCTCTCCTTCTCTACCACAACCTGTAGGTGGCCTTGTCGATAACCCCACCCAAAGCATGCTGAGCTCTGCTGTCCTAGCAATTGCCCTCCCCCATCTGCCCCTTCCCTCCCCCCATCTGCCTCCTCTCTCCTCATCAGCAACCACAACAATGGTTGTAGTACCCAGGGGAGGAGGGTGACCTTGAACTCGGGGCTGACCTCACTCCCAGCAGCAGGTGCGCCAGCCCCTCTGGACCGGGGCCCTGGCCCTGGGTCGGGATGGAGGAGGGGGGCCTGCCCCTGGCCGTGGCCTCTGAGGCCCAGGGACCCGGACACCTTGGTGAGGCCCTGTCTCCCCTCCCAGTGTGCCTGAAGGGCACCAAGGTGCACCTGAAGTGCTTCCTGGCCTTCGCCCAGCCCAAGAGCTTCCACGAGGCGAGCGAGGACTGCATCTCGCGCGGGGGCACGCTGGGCACCCCGCAGACGGGCTCGGAGAACGACGCGCTGCACGAGTACCTGCGCCAGAGCCTGGGCGGCGAGGCCGAGAGCTGGCTGGGCCTCAACGACATGGCGACCGAGGGCGCGTGGGTGGACATGACCGGCGGCCGCATCGCCTACAAGAACTGGGAGAGCGAGATCACGGCGCAGCCCGACGGCGGCAAGGCGGAGAACTGCGCGGCGCTGGCCGGCGCCGCCAACGGCCAGTGGTTCGACAAGCGCTGCCGCGACCGGCTGCCCTACATCTGCCAGTTCGCCATCGTGTAGCCCCGGGGCCGGGGGAGGGGACCCGGGGACCCGCCCGCCCCGGGCCCCTGCGCACAGGCACCCTGCTCGCGCGAGGAGCCTCTTTTTGCAAATAAAGTGGGCGCAGCTTGGCGGAGAGTGGCAGCTTCTGTTGCGGGGC
This sequence comes from Craseonycteris thonglongyai, assembly GCA_004027555.1. NCBI lineage: Eukaryota > Metazoa > Chordata > Mammalia > Chiroptera > Craseonycteridae > Craseonycteris > Craseonycteris thonglongyai. The sequence continues at coordinate 90,548 of PVKE010000467.1, forward strand.
GCGCGGGGCCGGGGCGAGCGGGCGGCGACAGGCGGCGGTGACAGGCGCTGGGCATGCGCGCTTCGCACCTGGAGCAGCGTCTCCAGCCGAGGCCGGCGCAGGGGAGACGCCCCATCCGTAACGCCTCCCGTTGTGGATCCACTTCTGGGGTGCGGCTGACATGCTGCGTCCTGCTGGGGTGGGGTGGGGGGCATATTAGAGGCTGCCCACAGCGGGGTTTGTATCCCCCTCCTTGCGCAACACTCTGGGGGCCCACCCAGAAGCCAAAGATGACAGCTGCCAACACTGCCTGCCTTCTGTGTCCCCTGTCTGCCCCCACCCCCCAAAGATGCAGCTAGCAATAACCGCCACCACCCACTGGGGCCGCCGTAGTGCCCGAGTATTAAATAAGTAGGACTTATTTCATCTTATCCCCCCAGGACAGGATGTGTTCATATTCCCCTTTTGTAGGAAAGGAAGTGGAGGCTCAGGGAAGTTGAGTGCCTTTGGTCACACAGCTAGTAAGTAGCAGAGCGAGGATTTAACCCGGGGCTGATTCCAAGGGCCTTGGCCTTGCGACCACCACTGTGATGCTTGCTTATGTACTGAAACTTTTCCCGGGATAAAGCACCCGAGAAGTGGCCTGGTGAATTCTGGAGGCCATTGGCCAGCCCGGCTCTGGCAGGACCTGGTTGATCCAACTGCATAGACCCAGCTGTAGTGACACCTCCTGGGGAAGCCTTCTTTATCCCGTCAGCCACAGCATCGGCCACTGTCTGGACTTCTGCAGCACCTTTTTCTGCCTGGCTGTCGTTTAGTGTGTCTTCAGTAATAAATTGTGATGGTTTGATGTGGTCTATGGCGGTGGGGTAGGCTGGAGGAGGTAGCGTACTTCGTGCCAGACAGTCTGCTCAATATTGGCACAGAAAGCATCTCATGTAATTCCACAATTACGGGAAAAGGTAATAAGATCTCTTTTAGGTGCAGACACGGAAGCTCAGAAGAGCGATGTGATTTGTTCAAGATAGCCCAGCAAATGAGAGGCAAAGCTGAGACTCAAATCTAGATCTTGCAGCGAGCCTTGGACTCTTTTTACCCCACTCAGCTGTCTAGCAGGACGTAGGTCGCCAGAGGGTTTTCAGAGTTCCTGAAGTGGGCGACTACCTGCAAGAAGTCACCTTGCCTGTGTGTGTGACCGTGGGTCCTGGTGGAGAGATTCCACGTGGGTAGGCAATACGCATTACCAACTTCCACCAGCAGGTGGCAGTATGGGCAAGAGACTCGTTACCCATCCTTAATCAGCCACAAGGGCTCTCACCTTCCCGACACTTCAAGTTAGGAGGGTACACGTATGTTGAGACCTTGTCTTTGTTTTAAACGTTGACCTTTTGTTCATGATGGATTTTTTTCTCATTTATTTTGATTTTTAAAAATATCACATTTAAATATTATTTATTGTGATTATTGTGGATTTTGTTTTGGATTCTTTTTAAAAAAAATAAAGATTTATTTATTGTTTTTGACAGAGAGACAGAGACAGAGAGAAAGAGAGAGAAGGGGGAGGGCCCAGAGCAGTCTCCATAGTTGTACGTCATCAGTTTTCGAGATGGTTTCGTTCCACACTGGTGAGCAGGGGCCGCGCAGGGCGGGGGCCATGCAGGGCGGGGACCGTGCAGGGTGGGAACCGGCTCCCATATGGAAGCACACCCCAGTTCAGCATATGGGTCCACATGGCCTGCAGCCAGGACTCAATCCTCAGACCCGGGGGCTACAAAGCAAGCGCTTAACCTGCTGAGCCATTCCGGCTTCCCTGTTCTGGGCTCTTTCTTAAATTTTGCAACCAGTGAGTGCCTCACTCATACCACTAGTTTAAAGTTTGGAGAATTTCCCAAGTTTATGTAAACAAGGAAGTTGGTTTCTAGATCTTCAGCTCCTGTGTTACTCTAGTAGAAGTTGAGGCCTGTTTTCCCCTCTTCCAGGGGGTGTGGTAGGAAAATCTTTGGGATGTCAAACAAAGGGACCATTTGAAACACTGGTGTAGGGGTTGGAGAAGCAAAAGACGTGGTGTAAACTCCTTCTGCAGGGGTAGTGGCTCCCGTGATAGAGCCCTTTTGACCTGTAACTGAGAAATTCAAGTATTAGGTGACATCACTCTTTGCAGTTCCACCAGCTTTGATCTGATCGAAGTTTCTCAACATTCACAACTCTGCATATGAAGAGCTGGAATGATATTGTTGCTGAAGGATGCTCAAACCAATTAGAAAAGAAAAATCCATCTGATTAGGAGATTGCCGTTCACCTGTGACGTTGTGCCCGGGTGTCTGCCTGCCTGCTTGCCTGGCCCTGCATGGTAGAATCATCAATTGCCAGTTCTTGGCATAGGGCCTATCTTGGCAAGCCTTGGCTGAATTCTGCTGAGTTCTGTGAAGCTTTTTCTTTTCCATATCCCTGGAGAGCTAGTTGTGCTCTGTCTCAGTGATGGTCCCAGCGGGAAGCAGAATCCAATCACAGGGCTGCGATGAAGGATTCCAGGCCGTCTTCATTTTGCACAATTCTGATATGCATATTTTTCTCTCTTTTGAAAAATTATCTTATTATAGTCTTTTGTTTCGATGTCTGCTTATTTTTTTTTTCCAAACTTTTTAAAAATTAGTTTCAGGCTGATATAAATGATTTTCAATGATTAATAATTTTAATTATTTTAAAGATTTATTTTTATTGTTTTGGTTTTTTTTTTAAAGATTTATTTTATTGATTTTTGACAGAGAGAAACAGAGACAGAGAGAGACAGAGAGAAGGGGGAGGGCCCAGAGCAGTCTCCATAGTTGACAGCATTAGTTTTCCATATAGTTTCACTCCACAGGTGGGCGCGGGGCTGCGCAGGGCAGGAACTGGGCCAGGAGCCTCCCGCATAGGTCCCGGCAAGAACTGAACTGAGGGCACACCCCAGTTCAGCATGTGGGTCCGCATGGGCCGGGGCCGGGATTCAATCCTCAGTCCTCGGGGCTTCAAAGCGAGCGCTTTACCCACTGAGCCATCCCAGCTTTCCCTTTTATTGTTTTTTGACAGAGAGAGATACAGAGACAGAGAGAAGGGGGAGGGCCCAGAACAGTCTCCATAGTTACACATCATTGGTTTTTCCACATAGTTTTATTCCACAGGTGGGCATGGGGCTGCACAGGGCAGGAACTGAGCCAGGGTCTCACCCCAGTGCGAACCGAACTGGGGGCACTCCCCAGTTTAGCACATGGGTCTGCACGGGCCGGGGCCAGGATTCGATTCTCGGTTTCCGGGGCTGCAAAGTGAGCGCTCAACCCGCTGAGACATCCCGGCTTCACCTAATTATTTTAAATAACATCTGTCCTCCAACAAGATGATTAAAATTTCAGTTGCATTGGTATAGTCACTGTGAGTAATTGCACAAAGCTGCCATTGCTAAAGTATATTGGAAGGCTAGTCCTTCAGCCCACAAATCACCACATAGATAACAGATGTGCAGCACGATCACTGACCAATCATATTTCCTCTTTCAAAGCCTATACGTGACTGTTTATTGCACATCTGTTCTTCAATTCATGTACAGGTAGCAGAGTGTGCGGTTGTGTTGCCTCCTGGTCTCCCAGTAATAAACTGATACGACATTTTACAAAAATTAACTAGATTATTTCCATGAATGGCCAGTAAAGATGAAAACGCAGCAAGAAGGGGAAGCTGGGATGGCTCAGTGAGTTAAGCCAGTGGTCGGCAAACTGCGGCTAACGAGCCGCAGTTTGCCGACCACTGAGTTAAGCACTTGCTTTGCAGCCCTGGAGCCTGCGGATCAAATCCTGGCCCCAGTGCAAGCGGACCCATGTGCTGAACTGGGGTGTGGCCCCAGTTCAGTTCTTGCTGGGAGGCTCCTGGCCCAGTTCCTGCCCTGAGCAGCCCCGCACCCACCTGTGGAGTGAAACTATATGGAAAACTAATGCTGTCAACTATGGAGACTGCTATGGGCCCTCTCCCTTCTGTCTGTCTCTGTCTCTCTGTCAAAAAAACAAAAAACTAGATATAAGGTGATAGAAGGGGAACTGATACTGAGTGATGGGCACATAATACGATGCATGAATGATGTGAGGTGGACTTGTACATCTGTAAACTGTCTAATTGTTACCAACCAATGTAACCTCATCAAATTTAACAATAAATTAAAAAAACAAACAAACAAAAAAAAGACAAAAAAAAAACACAAAAAACAAAACAAAACAAAAGTCTGATTCATTTTCCTTTGGCAAGTTTAAAATGAGCTTTGGGGCTGGTGAGTGACTTTACTTATAGGAAAACATCCAAGCAAAAATGAAACAGGCCTGATCTTGAGTCATAGTAATTTATAGGAAGGCGGAAGCACGCTGCCCTCCTAAGGCTGAGATGGCAAGGTGGCAGCACTGCAGTGCTGAGTAAGAGATCAGCAGCCACCACAAGGTTTTGTAAACACACCTCGGAGTCACTTGTGCTGTGGTGGAAGCAGGAGGCGAGAGTCTGTCCAGCAGCTGAGCATTATCTTACTCTGGGGTCCTAGACACACCCACACATGCTTAGAATTTCATTATTTAAATTTCAAAAAGGGGGAAGCCGGGATGGCTCAGTGGGTTGAGCGCTCACTCATCCTGCAGCCTCAGGGTCTAAGGATCATATCCCGGCCCTGGCCCGTGGGGACCCGTATGCTGAACTGGAGTGTGCCCGCAGTTCGGTTCTCACGAGGGTAAATTTCCCATGCGGGAGGTTCCCCCCTCCCTGGCCCAGTTCCCGCCTGCGTGGCCCCCGCCCACCTGTGCAGAATGAAACCATGTTGAAAACTGATGATGTGCAACTGTGGAGACTGCTCTGAGCCCTCCCCCTTCTCTCTGTCTCTCTCTCTCACTCTCTCTGTCAAAAACAATACATTTTTAAATGTAAAAAAAAAGAAGAGGAAGAAGATAGCAACTCCCATGGTACTACTCTTACCAGGCGGTTCTCAGATCTGATCCAACTGAGAATTTACTGAGTTGGTAAGTGCCATGCACAGTGGGATCTACTGAAATGATGTTTGTGAAAGTGGATGTAACTCAAAGGAGAAGGTATAATTAGTTGACAATCATTGAGCTCCAAGACCCGTGCCAATGAGCCTGTAGGCCGTCCCTGGGTGGCTGATGGGACCCAGGGGTGCGTGTGGGGTGGGGGTGGCAGCCGAGTTTGGGGGCTGGGGCTGGGGGAGGGGGGTGTTGGAGGGTCATTCTGAGGCGGCAGGTGCTGTCGGTACTGTAGGCACTTAGCCACACATGGCTATGAGCCCTTGAACATGTGGTTAGTGCCAATGAGAAACTACACTGTGGGAAGGGCTGGAAAACAGTAGTGTATTGAAATGCAATGCAAATAAATAAGAAGCCGAAGTGTGCAATATAGCCTCACAAAGCCCCCTCAGATGCACATTCAGGTCAACTGTGAACTCATGTTCTCGTCCACAGCCCTCTCTCGGTGGGACCTTCGGATCTCTTTCACGCACAGTCTTGCACACTTAATTTGCAAAAGGAAGCCCAAGGACTCGCATATGGTCATGTGTTAATTAGCACCCAATAGAATTACCTTTGAACTAAATTAATATAATATTAAAATTTAAACAGCCACCCGTGGCTAGTGGCCACTGTTTTGGACAGAAATAGTTCTTTAGTCTATCCTGTGACCTATTATAATAAATATTGTCTTTTCAGATTATCCGCCTAATTATGTGTTTTAACCAGTTAGTGAATGAGTGGTACAGGTTTTTTAAACATTTGGTCAAGTTTAAAACATCGGGTGCACAGGAGAGGAACAGCTGAGTGAATACGCAGAGGCTGGAACCCTGAAGAGAGAGCGCGATAGAGTTTAAGACACTCAAGGACACTGACCTTGGTTCTGTTACTTAACTGTGGGGCCCCGGCCTGTTATTTAACCTCTCAAAGCCTGCTTCGTCCTCTGAGAGCTGAGGCCCCGTGCAAAATAAAAATGCCAGGCCCTTTGCTGAACCATGAATAAGAATTTCACTGTGGAGCATTAAACTAAGTGGGGCTGTGTCACAGCACAGGAGCTCACACACGAAGGGGTCCCCAGGGCTTTGAGAAGGGGGACTGGGTGGGCGGAGTGTTGAAACTAGTTGTGGGTGAGAGGGCTGAGCGAAGACCAGGCTGTGCGCTGCTGGCTGGGGTGGAAGACGTTTCCTAAGGTCTCTTTCGGGTCACCCCTCTTTTCCAGTCCTACAGAGTCCTCATAGCAGATCTTTTCCTAGGTCTGTTGTCTGGGTCTCTAATGACCACAGTCCAGCTCCTGGCAATTACACATGTGACCCAAAATTGCCAAGATGGAGTCACTTACATCAAGGGAATGCAAATGGAGCTGAGAGGCCATAAGGAAGCTTGCCTGGTGCGTGAACTTTTGAACTTCTAAGTCATCCACAAAACCCCATTCTGAACTTTATTTCTAGGCCATCTGAGTCCTTCACTTTGAAAGGAGCCAACCCATTTCAGCTGCCAGCATGCTTCTTCAACAGCGTTTGTCCTTTGTGTCTCCTTCGTTTGCCTCCTGGACCTGACTGATCCCTGTGAACCGAACCAGAATCCTTCCCTGGCATTGGAGGACCTAAGTGGGAACCACACTTGGCTTGGGCATTTCGTTTGCATAAAACCCTGACTTTGTTCTCTTCAGAGTATGATTCAGGTTGCTACCCGGATTGTAATCCTTGGCGCAAATGAATATTCTCTGTTCTTTATCATCACCTAAATCTCTTTTTCCGGTTAACACTTTGGTGAAAAGCTGGGGAGGAGGTTGTCTGGGCTCAGCCTGTAACTCGAGGAGGGAAATAGCAGGGCTGAGATTGAGGCCCGTGCCTTCTTGTTGCCTCATAAGCAACTTTAAAGCCCAAAAGCAGCCCCGCTGACCCGCAACCAGAGAACAGTGAGCCCTGGGGTGGGGGGTTTTTGGCTCGAATGAGAGCAGAACTTTGTCTGATGTGACACTTTTGGACAAAGGTGCCAGAGCCACGCAGGTGTAGAATGTGGCTCCTCCCCTCCCTTGGGAGCAGGTGGCCCTCAGAGGCGTGGGCTGAGGGCATGGGTGAGGCGGGAGGAGACAGCTTGGGCAGTGAGCTCTGTGGCTCTAACAGCAGACTCCTGGACCCTCCTGACACAGGGAGAAGTTGCCACCGCACAGCCCAGAGAGGGCGCAGTGGCGGGTCCAGGTGGGAGCAGGGACGCCTGGGCCTGGGTTCCTGGCCACGAGGCTTCTTCCCCGCAAAGGTCGTGGCCTCTTGGAGGAAGAAAAAGAACGGAGGAGACAAGCATCCTGTGGGGGCCCCTGGGCCATCCCTGGTCCTGGATCCCCAAACTGGGTCATTCTGGGCTGAAGTGGCAGCAGAGTGCTGTGGGAAGTCTGTTCAGTAGTCGCCTCGTCACTTGCAGGTTTCCTTGGACGCGTGACGTCGTCTTCCTGGGCCCCCTTTCTCATGGGTAAAGTGGGGACGAGAAGTTGCTGGGCTCATCAGAGTTGACCTGAGATGAGGTGTGCGAAGCTCCTAGTGCAGGGAGCTTGCTGGCATCTAATCCTGTCCTTCAAGTCCAACACCAGCCTGGAGTCAGTGCGGAAGTACGTCGCGTCTCTGTGCTGACCGTCAGCTGGAGCAGGCAGTCTTCCTAGGGCAGCCGCTGTGTGAGGCAGTGTGAGGCGGGTAGACCAAGTGTGAAACACGGACTCCCACCTCTGGGGACAGTACCGTCCCGTTGGGCGAAGACCTGCAAGTTCAAACTTCCCCGCAATGAAGCTGATGTCGCTCCGTGCAGTGGTAGGCGTCCTACCGAGAGCCTGGTGGGGCTGGAAGGCTTCCTGGAAGAAGTGGGCTTGTGAGGACTCTGAAGTCCTGGTAGGACTTTCAGTGGGAGGGAGGGGGTACAACTATTGCCCACAGGTTGTCCAGGAGCAGTGGCCCGAGCAACTCTATGGGCAGTTGTGCCCCTGACACAGCTGAGGGTTTATGGGGATGGAGCTCTGAGGCTGTGGGTGGAGTGGAGGGAGAGGTCTGGAGAGGTAAACAAGGGGTATCATGCCTTAGAGGAGGCGGAGGACTTGGTTGTGAGGGACAAATGTGGAGGCCCGGGTTTCAGAGCAGGGGTGTCACGTGATGAGAAATGAGTGGTGGTGGTGGTGGGGTCGGACAGAAGAGTGAAAGCAATGGGGGTGACTGTCAGAGGTGAATCAAAGCTGGGTCTCATATAGTGGGCCCGGTGGCCGGAGGAATCAAGGCATTTTGGAGATGGAAGTGATCTCGGAAGATTTACAAGTAAACCTGTGTTGGCATTTGAGAAAAAGAACCCAGTTTGACTCATTAGGGGCAGGGGCAGCGAATGGACTTTCATGAAACAAGGAGATTTGGGACAAAGGAGGAGGAGAGAATGGATTTAGGGTGGAGAAATGCACCAGGCAGTGAGAATGTGGCGCTGGCGCCCGGTTAGGTATCTGCTAGCATCTGGGGCGTTATCATCATAGAACAGAGGACGCCGTGGGAACCCCGTGGGACAATGTGCAGAAAGAAAAGGCCAGAGGCCCAAAGACTGGAGCGTGAGGTCCAGGAACAAGATCCAGGAGAAAGGGTAGTCGGAGGTGGGATGTGGCCTAGGTGTGGGCGTGGTCAGGGTCCAGGGGCATGGCCACTGTGCCCCATTAAAGATGGCTGTGCATTTCCCCTTCCCCCACTGTGACATGGGGCTTTGCTTCCTCCCCTTTATACTGGGCAGGCTCTGTGACTGGTGCACTCACAGACTAGACTAGAAGTGATGCCATGCCAGCTTCCAGGCTCAGGCCTCGAGAGACTGGCAGCTCTAACTTCCTGACTCTGGGCACACTTGCTCTTGGAACCTAGCCACCATGTTGTAAAGAAGTCCCCAAGCCCCGTGAACTGGCCCAGGTGACAAGGAATCAAAACTCCCTTGCCGGCTGTGTGATCCCGCCATCTTGGAAGTGGGTTCTAGCTGAGCTGCCCGAGGTCACATAAAGCAGTGATAAGCCATCCCTGCTGAGCCCTGCTCGCGTCCAGTTTGTGACCAGAATCCATGACTGCTCCAGGGTCACTAGGTTTGGGGTGATTGTTATGCGGCAACATCTGAACTCCTCTCCAAGTGCATGGCGGATGGTAGGGTCCATCTGGTGCTCCCCCCACCCCTTCGCTTGTGTTCTGGTGGCTGGTGACTCACCCTGGGCTGAGAGCTCAATTGTAGTCAGTGCCGAGGGCAGCCTCAGGTCTCTCTGGGGGTCAGGTGCTGGGAGGGGTCACACAGAGGGGGCTCATGCTGCCCAACAAGAACAGAACACGGGGGGAAGCTGGGATGGCTCAGCGGGTTGAACGCTTGCTTTGTAGCCCTGGGGACCAGGGATTGAGTCCCGGCCCCGGCCTGTGTGAACCCATGTGCTGAACTGGGGTGTGCTTCCTGTGTGGGAGGCCCCCAGTTCGGTTCTTGCCCCCCAATTTGGTGCCTGGCTCGAGGGGGCATGCCCCTCATGCAGGAAGCCCTCGCCCACCTGTGTGGAACAAAACCATGTTGAAAACTGATGATGTGCAATTATGGAGACTGTTCTGGGCACCCCTCTTCTCTCTGTTTCTCTGTCTCTGTCAAGAACAATAAAATAAATCTTAAAAAAAAAAAAAAAGGACAGCACAGGTCAAGCTCTGGCTTCTGAATGACCCATTGGCCGCCTGAAGCCCGCTTCCCGTACCGTCAGCACAGAGAAGACAGCAGCTGCTGAGACTGTCAGTAAACAGCTGGGAGATTTGGGCCTCCACTGACCCAGGAGACAAAGCATTTAAACAATCCATTTTTCTATACGTTTGTTTATTAAAAAAAAAAAGTGTAGGAAATGAATAAAATGTTACCTAAAAATGATGTACAACAAATAAATTATTTCCAGTTAAGCACTGCAGAACCACACACCTGTCTGTGAACCTTAACCATGTTCCGTGGACTTAGGCTTTTCCGCTCTTCTCTTCCTTGAGACTCTCCCCTCCGGGCAAAACGACCAGCCCTGTACAAGCCGGGCTCCTCACGGCGTGGCAGGGGGGCCTTGGCACACTCAGCTTGTGGGGCCCCGGTCTGCCACACGTAGCCTTCAAAGAATGGTTTGATGGGTTGCCAGGGACCCTGAAATACTTTATAGAAGTGGGTCCTGGGCTTTGAAGGAAAGAAAAGAGCCAGGGGTATGTCGGGCTAGCACTTGCTGGGAGGCATATCGTCAAAAACACCAAACCCGCCTGGGCTCTCGGGAAGACAACGTGGCTGCAGTTAAGACAATGTTCACGTGGGCCCATGTCAGCAGAGCTGATGCGTGTGATGATAGCCATGCTGAAGATGGCCAGCCACACACACCTCGGGCTGGCTCAGCACTGACCCAGTGAGCCTCGGAAGAGGCCAGGAGGTCGGGGGCCGTAGAGAACTGTAAGGCCCAGGGCTCAACGGTGATTTGAAACGACGATAGTTTCCATGGGGGGAAGGAAGCCTCTTCTGGCCCTTCATGGAGGGGCTGCGTCAGCACCCAGCTCAGGGGGCTGGGGGGTAACTGGGCAGGAGCCAGGCTTTCAGAAGGAAAAGGCACGGAGGCAGCACCGAGGGCGTGCTTAAAAACACACAACAAAAGCTTCCTTCTGGAGAGTTCAGGAGGCCTTAGAACACACCCCATGGAGATTGCAAAACTGCTTTTCACGGAGGCCCAGCAGGACGGGTGTGAGTCCAGGGGGTACATCCACTCCCCGGTGCACTCGCCGAACTCGGTGAAGAGCATGTCGTTTTCAAAGGCGGTTTTGCCACAGAAATGTTGAACTTTGGATGGTGTTGACAAGCCATCATGTGGTCCTTCTCCCGGATGACAGCAGGGGCCACAAAGGCAAACGCCCACAGGAGGGGGCAGTCATTGTGTCAACGAGGGCTGTGAGCTGTGTGTCAGAAAAACTCACACACCCACTGCCAGGCCGGACACACCCACCAACCCGGATGCCTCTCTTCTCATTGGATGGGTGGGTGTCAAACTTTCCATTTCCAATAGGAGGAAAGCGACCCAGCAGGGGCACTGACCAATAGCAATGGACACAGAGCCTCAGTCGGTGTGGGAGGTGACAGATGTGGGGACTGGCGAACAGGGAGCCCTGTCTGCAGGTAGAGCTGCTTCTCAACTCCTGCCAGTGTTCCCAGGTAACACCGTGAGCCCCAGCAAGGCCAGAGCTTCTGACCTCGGTTTTTAGGTAAACGTTTTATAATTTTAAATGTTAGGGACTAATCCTTAAAAATGGATTCTGCCGGCTAAACAAACATGCCTGTGGGCTGGACCAGTCTGCAGTGGCTGGAAGGTGTGACAAGCAGAACTGTGACCCTCCAATGATGGCTACGTCCTGATCCCCAGAACCTATGGATATGTTGGCTTCCACAGCAAAAGGGACTTTCTCTGTGCAAGTGCACTAGGGGTTCTGAGAGGGGGGCTGTATGGATTATCCAGGTGGGCTTTCCAAGTGGAACATCCGTGTCACAGTGCTGGTCTGTGCCCAGCCGTTGGGAGCCAGGAAGGTGAACTAAATGCAGATTCTCTCCTGGAACCTCCAGAAGGAGTTAACTCTGTCCACACCTGGATGACCCACTTTGCATTTCTTGTCTCTAGAATCACAGATAAGAAGTCTGTGTTGTTTGTGGTCATTTGCTACAGTAGCAATAGGAAACTAATACAGGGGCCGCTTTTCTGCTATATTTTAAAACATTTTGAGAGGATGAAGACGCTACCTGAATTTCTGTTTAAGTGCTGAAGTATTGCTGGAGCTGGGACAGTCACATGGCAATTCAAGGACATCTCCCTTGTTTCTAAGACTAAAGGATAATGGGACTGAAGATGAAATTCCTCAGTGCTGGGAGAACCACAGGCAGATTGAGAGAACCAGGACTCTTATCAAACAAGATACACGTCAATGGCCTCAAACACACACACCCTTTCTGGCTGGACATGCAAACTCCTCGCTCCTCCCCGGGGACAAGCATGTGTTTGTCTAGTGGCCCGCAAAACTCAAAACTGAGCCATCCAACCACTTAGTGTGAGCTGTCACTCTATTGGGGGAAACTAGCTGTGGGACAATGCATTTGACTTCTTAAACACACAGGACCACCAAATACATAAACCCAAAAAGGTATGCTGTCATTTTCACCCAGGGGACCCAATGGGAGAGCAGGGACCTTGGGTAGGTTCCTAGCGGTTGGAACTGCCCACCCCAAGAGGTCTAAATCCAACCCCGGGGCTCATGACAGCCCTGTCCCCGGTGTCTCATGCCTCTCTTCTCTCATCACGAGCTGGTTTCCAATCCAACCTGGGTTTAGAAGGCCATGAGCTGTGATGATTGCACCCGGATCAGAATTCATGATTTTCAACATCTCATCATTGGAACGAGTCCATTTGGAGATTAGAAGTTGGTGGTGTCCAGGGGAACTTCCTGCTTTCCCTGCCATATAATTCCCCTTCTCTAGGGTTCTTGGCGAGCACCCTACAGGGCGTCTCAGTGCCCCGCATTAGAAACAGTCTTTGGCATGGGTCCAAGTCATTCCCCAGGCTCTGCTGGCGCGTGGGTATCCAGCAAGGGGACGCCTGTATCTCTGTTGCTTCCGTTCTGCTTGTTGGGGTGGGAGAAGGTGTATGGCTCACTCTCAGACTCAGGACGGAAGCCAGGGGATGGCTCCTCTGTGGTCAGCTTGACCGTCGGGGCCCTGGAGCACGTGGTGGGTGGGGTGGGCGGGCCGTCTCCTGTGGGGCCCTGGAAGGGCTGGTAAGTGTCCACCTCTGGCTGGACAAACAACCCGTTGGAATCCTGTAGCAGATGCGTATATACCATGGTGTCATCGATGACGGCGTACACGTGGTTGTCATTGTCCTTTGGTCCTTTCTGAAGCTTGTTCGGCTGCATCGGCAGCTGGGTGTTGATGTTGCCATTGTAGATACCTACAGCCGGGCCCTTGTTTTTCTTCTTCCTATGGAGACAGGGGGAGCAAGACAGAAGTCAGGAAGCCAGCCATCTCGGCTGGGCACCAATATGCCTGCCTGCTGGAACTCAGAACTGTTCAGGATTCTGACCGCATCTCCCCCACCCCATCCCGCCAATGGCCCAGCATTTGAAACCAGAACTCAGTAGGTATTTAGAAGGGACCGGCTTCTGTCTCCTGCTTCCCAAGAGAAAACAGGGAGCAGACAGTGGGTTAGAGAGGACGCTTTTCACACTGCGCTTGAATTCACTTCCGCAGATGCACAGAATCCAGTGGTGGAGACATGTGACACACTGTTTCCCACTAGAAAGGCGGAGTGTCCCAGCCCAGCCACATGGGGCAGTGCCTGTGCCCTGACACCTTCTGTGCCTCTCTCAGCCCTTTCCCTTTTCCTTTCCCTGTGTGCAGTGACGCGCCAGCCCTCTTGCACAGGTGGAAGTTCTGATCATCTAGATTCTAAGCGACGGTACATGAGGCTCAGGATGGAAGGGTGTTCCTTAGTTTTCAGCTGGAGTTGGGGACAGTAGAACTGAGCATTAGAAGAGGGATCCAGTCACTTCAGCAATAACCAACAGCCCACAGGGGCACAAACGAAAAAAGAAGACAAAACTCAGGCCGGGGTGGCAGAGTTCCCCGGTAGCAGCGGGCACGTTTGGTTTGGGATGTTCTCTGGGGCTTGGATGTGGGCGGGAATGAGCACTGTCCGTCATAAAAACAGAGCTCCGCCCTCCATGTCCATGAGCTGAAAGCGGGGCATGCTGACTGTTCCGGGATTCCGACGGAGGACGGTGTCTCCATGAACGTAATGGGCCAGGGGATACCCAGGCTGGAGACACACTAACTGTGGACTGGCTCCCGGCACTTTCTGGCGTGAAAATAAATCTAGTACCCTGAGCGTGTAACACGGAGCCTCGTGCTGGGCCCACGGGTTCCAGTCCCGCCTGGAGCCCTGTGACGATCCCCTCCTTGGTGCCTCCACACTGCCTTCCTTGTCCGGGGGCTGGGGCTCTCAGGCCAGAACTGGGGCAGTCTAGGCTGAACCTTCCCCTTTGCCCAACTCCCTCCTGATGAGGAAGCCCAGAGCTAATGCCAAGCTTTCTGATCTGGGGGGGGGGCATACTGTGCACCCCAGGCAAGAGAGTGTCCTGAGAGAAGCCGTGAGGTGAGGTTTTGGTTAAAAGCAGCTCCTTCCAGGGATGCTGGGATAGCTCAGTGTTTGAGTGCTTGCCTCACAATCAGGGGTTTGATTCCTGGCCCCTGCCAGTGAGGACCCATATGCTGAACTGTGGCACAACTGGTAACCTCTGAGGTGGCTCAACAGCGAAGTCTTTTGCCTCCCATGTGGGAGGCCCCAGTTCAGTTTCTGCCCCACGTGGTCCCACATCCACCTGTGTGGAATGAAACCATGTCACAGCTAAAGATGTACAACTATGGAGACTGCTCTGGGCCCTCCCTTCTTCTCTCTCATCTCTCAAAACAATAAAATTAATCTTAAAAAAAAAAAGCAGTCCTTTTCCCCATATGATCTGTGTGATCCCCCATCTCACAGAGAGGCCTCTGGAAGATCCGTGGGGGGCACGCCCTCCTCTCCAGTGGAGACATTTCTACACAGTCTGCTGTTGACCAGGAATTTCAGTTGTTTGCTCAGAGCTCCAGTTAATTAAATATTTTTTTCTTTTCGGCTTTTGGGAAGGTCAAATCATGCGAGGGGAAACCGATGTCCCCAGCCTTCCCTCATGGCTTTCATCAGAAATATGCGCCAAATTGATAAAATCAGAGAGCAGCGTGTACTCTGTCTACAAAGGTCAGCACTTTCATAAGACAGAGGCCGTCATCCTGAGGAGGCAGATGGGGCGATGGGGTCAGCTGACTGGGTCTTCCCTCCTGTGCCCCCCAGAGCTGACTTTCCTGGGTGCTTGTCTGGGGTCTGAGAAACAAGCAGAAAGCAGAGCGTTTGTTTAAGAAATTGGAGGGCAGGCTGGGGCCGCACGCATGCGCCTGTGTGCCTCCAGGAGCCGCTGGGAGCGGCTCTGAGGTCTGGTCTGATGAGCCTGTGAGCATTTTCCTGCCGTGATGGCCTGTGAGGACTGCAGTCTAATGAGGAGACAGGGAATGAGTCACCGGTGACTGATGCCGAGGCAGCTACGTAGAAACTGCAGGCTCAAATGTCACCGTGCATTTGATGTTGCTTTTCGGTTTGTTGTGCCCCCTGATTGGTAGGAGGTTTTTCTTTTGTACCCCTCAAGCATAACTCACAGCTGGCCGTGCGATTTAGCCTTGCTCTTTGGGGGTGGGGGTGGGGAATGGGATGCAAGGAAGGGGGTCGGTAATGAAGCACAGCTGTCTGTGATCTAAGGCGGCGTCAGATCAGCTGAAGACAGTTGGAGACATTCCACCTACTTCTTTTTCACAAGGCAAACGGTGAGTCCAAGGGCGAAGATCAGTAAGGCGCCACCTCCCACCACTGCGGCGATCACAAGGGGCAGGTCTGTGAGCAGAGAAGAAGGGAGACAGGTGAGGGGACGTGTGACGTTAGGACCGTGATAGATGGAGCGGATACTCTCCACCGCTGGCCGCCACTCATGCCTCCCCTCCCCTCACGTTCGCAGAAGCCTGTGTTCTGCCTCCTGATCCGGGCTGGGCCGGTTCTGGGCCTAACCCTTGAGAGGCCTGGCAGCTTCTCACACCTCCTCTCTGAGGGGAAGCCAGCCCCCATGTAAGACGTCTGACTATGCTGAGACCACCACGCCTGAGGAAGCCCGAGCTAGTCACATGGAGACTTCGTGAGGGGGACACGCCAAGGGACCTGGACAGAAGTGAGCATCAGGCTCCCGACAGCCGTGTCCGGGTGAAGCATCCCAGCCCTCTAGCCGTCCAGGGCATCTGGCTGAGGCCCCGGGTACCTGAGAGCAGAGATGAGCCACTGAGCCGTGTCCTGTCTGAATTCCTGACCCATGGAATTGTGAGCAAACAAAACAGTTGCTGTCGAAGCCACTAAGTAACTAAAACAAACTGGGGGACCTACCAGACCTACTTCAAAGGCTACTGCTGGCCTCTACTGGGTGTGCTCCTGCAATCGCCATGGCCTGTTGTGGGGAGAGCAGAGCAGAGCGGTGCGGGAGGAAGCGGGGAGTCAGGAGTCAGCACAGGAGGTAAGGAGCTGTTGTTGGTGCCATGCTTTGTCTACAGTTGTACAAAGGGAAGACGTAAATCAGAGAGGAGGCCCTGCATCAAAACAGGGACCTAGAATTTCTTGCTTGTTCGACAAGAAAACAAAAGGGGAGATTACGAGAGAAAAGTGGAGTGGAGATAAAGGAGAGAAAATGAATGTCAGAGGCAGAAACTCAGGAGCTAATCCTTTCATGTTTGGCTTTGGATTCCCATCGATCCTCTCGCTGCCCACCCATGGTGTGGCCGTGGTGTGGCACTCAATCTCTGACCACCAGAAAGGGGAGGGGCTGGGAGAAACACCCTCTACGGTCCCTTCGGGTTCCAACACTGTGATGCTCTGTGATTATGTTGGAATAAAGGGCGAACATGGCCTCACCAGGTCGCCTTCCCACACATGCATTTCCTTGCCTGACACTCTCCAGTGGACCCTGCAATGCTGAGGGGCAGGCAGATGCCTTTCTCCGCTCTGAGGCCGGCCACCAAGAGCATTTCATGGACTCTAACATGTCACTGGACTAGATAAAAATGCCGGCATTACGTGCCCACGTCACCCTTTCCAGGTCTCCACATTTAATCCCTGACACTGAATACCCAATGATACTTTTATGAGGTAATTTATCATCTACTCTACACAGATGAGAAAGATGAGGAGTGGAGACGTCCCCCATGCCAGCGGTGGTGCAATGACTACCAAAATGCCCTAATTGTCCCCTCTTCCCAATCCATGTCCTCTATTACACGACTCTGCAGCTCCTCCCATTGAGCGGTGGCCTCAATTTCTCCTTCCCTTGAATCTGGGATGGCTAAAAGAATGCTGTAGAAGGGACGGTGTATAGATCCCTAACAAAGCATCAAGATACCTGGTATGCCTCGTCTGGCCTCTCTTGGATCTCTCTGCTTCTGCTGTGAGAACAAGTCTAGGTTAGAGGATTAGAGACCGTGTGGAGGAGAGCCAAAGAAGCCCACTAGATTGGCTGGGTCCCAGATATGTGAGACTGCCCAGCCAAGATCAGCAATGTCCTCTAGCCAGGTTCAGAATGAATGAATCCCAATAAGCCCAGCTCAGACCAGAACTGCCCAGCCAACATGTGAGCGCTAACAATAGTTGTTTTTAAGCCACTGAGTCCTGGGATGCTTTGTTATGCAGCATTACTGATGCAAGAGCTGACTAATACATGGATTGCCAAGACTCAGACCTGTGTTTTCTGACTTGCCTCCCATGCTTGCTCCTTACCCCTCAGTCACCAGGTTGCTGTCCATTATCCCTGACAAACCTGTAAGGCCCTTACCCATTGTCCTTGGGGCAAGTGACACCTGGAAGAGCAGGTCCAGCGGCTTGCCACTCACGGGGCTGCAGTTGGAGATGTTGAGCCAGAAGCTGTGGTGGCGGAAGCTGGGCTTGGGGAGCACCTCCTCCAGGCTGAAGACCTCCTCGGCCTGGGTCCTCTGCTCCTGGATGATCATGAATGCACGCCCCGTCTGGCACACCAGGCCAGTCCGCTCCTGCATGAAGCTCAGGCAGGCCACCTGGTCGCTGGGCACGCTGATGTTCCAGGACACCGAGCTGAGGGATGGCAGGCCCTGCTCCCAGTTAGGGGACCTCAGGTAGACCTTGCTCTTCAGGGCCGGGGTCACCGTGAAAATCCCTTCCTCTGCAGGAAAGGGGAGAGATGTCACACAGACGTTTCACTCAGCCACAGTGGAGAGAAGACGCTAAGGCAGAGGAGACGGTGGGAAAGCGGCTAGACCAGCAGTGTCTGCCGGAGCTCCTGTCACGGTAACAATGTCCATGCGCCGTTCAATATGTGCGTGGCTATAGAAGACTGCACATGCGCTGGGAGGACTGAGCAGCTGAATTCTGAATTCTGTTGACAATTCATTTACATTTATTTAGTTATTTTGTAAAGATATAGTCTATTGGTTTTGATAGAGACAGAGAGAGACAGAGACAGAGAGAGACAGAGAGAAGAGGGAGGGCCCAGAGCAGTCTCCATAGTTGTGTTATTAGGTTTTGACATGGTTTTGTTCCACACAGGTGGGTGAGGGCTGTGCAGGGTGGGAACTGGGCTGGGGGCCTCCCGCATGGGAGGCATGACCCCTCGAGCCAGGGGTCGAACCGGGGGGTGAGAACCAAACTGGGGGCCTCCTGCATGGAAAGCACACCCAGTTCAGCATATGGGTCCACCCTGGCTGGGGCCAGAATTCGATCCTCCGTCCCTGGGGTTGCAAAGCAAGTACTTAAGCTGCTTAGCCATCCTGGCTTCCCCTAATTTACATTTAAATTGCCACATGTGACCCATGGCCACTATATTGGCCAGCATAGGATTAGAGTCTCAGTCTAATCAGGTGCTCAGATCTTTTGGGAAAAAAAAAAATACAAACAAGCAAAAAAAACAGGCGAGGTTGCCAAACTGGTAGTTATTTCAGCCTCCTTTCAACATAGCTAGTGTTCGTCTATATTCCATGGTAGGATGGGTATCAACTAATTTCCACTTCATATATATATATATGTATGTGTGTGTGTATGTGTGTGTGTGTGTGTGTGTGTGTGTGTATATATATATATATATATATATATATATATATATATATATATATATAAAATTGTTTTTGACAGAGAGACAGAGACAGAGACAGAGAGAGACCTGAACTTGGGGAACTCCCCAGTTCAGCATATGGGTCCGCACAGGCAGAGGCCGGGACTCGATCCTCGGTCCCTGGCACTGCAAAGCAAGTGCTCAACCCACTGAGCCATCCCGGCCTCCCTCTGATTTCTACTTCAGAGATTAAGAAAAACTTCAGGTCCTGGGAAGAAATCTAGAATCACAAAGCTGAAAGAGCTTCCGACATGCCAACTAACGTGTTTCTTACCATCAGGTGTGACAAACCCCCACATTCTACCCCAATGAAAGTGTCTTCATTACAAAGACTCCTCACAAGGCGTGTTTCTGGCAGCCGGTGGGGACACCCAGCAGCCTGGACTGACCCGAATGCTTCTCCCTCCCACTCACATCTCAGAACAAAAGTCCGAAGTGAACCTCATAAAGGTTTGCTCAGTCCTAACTCAGGCTGAGCAAACTGTAAGGGTGACCGTGACTTTTAAAATCCGTCATGCAGTGTTGAGACAGAATTAGACCCCATTCCTTGCCTCACGCACTAGCCTCGCAGATAGGCTGACCAGACGACCCGTTCTAAACGGGTCAGAGAACAGCGGTACTTTCCCATTTCAAACGGGACGCCTTGCATGCAGCCCAGTGAGACCGGCTGACCCGATGTCCCGCTTGGAACCGGCGGTCCCGGTTGTCTGTCCTGTTTAAAATGGGACGTCTGGCCAGCCTGCTCCCAGGAGAAGAGGGCTCTGGTGCCCGAGGCTCCTCTCTCTCCCAGCTCTCTCCGTGCTCTTGGCACCGCGTTCTAATCATCAGAGCAGCATCATACAAATGCGTAAGGATGTTCACATCACCACCCTACCCACCCGGGACTCGGGAGTATTTGCTGAGTTCTAATGCACAGAGGCTCGGACCTGGGTGCTTGTTCTGCTGCCATCAACCACTGCCTCCCACTTATTTCTAAGGCCTGGGAGTTTCCCTGCCAGGTTAATGGTGAAGTCAGGGGTAGGACCCACCATCTTTCATATTTCTTGTGCGGGGAGCAGCCAGCTCAGCCATGTCTCCTCTTCAAAGTGACAACTCCATTAAGACGAGCGTAAAACTGAGAGAAGATGACCAACCACACGAGAAAGGCTCAGGGAGCAAGGAGACAGGGGAGTCTGAGCCCTTACCTTTGAAGTGGGGTACGAAGGCCACGGTCAGGCCCTGCTTGGGGACATCTTGTTGGAAGCTGGGGGTGAAGGTGCGCAGGGTCACTGACATGTTTTGCTTCACCTGGATCCGCTCGATGGAGCCTCCGGGGCAGAAGGAGCCGAAGTAGAGGTCCTGGCCGGGGCCGGCGCGGGCCAGCCGGTAGCTGAAGCTGGAGTTGCACAGCCGCTCCCGGGTGGACTGCTGCAGTTTCTGGACCGGTACCAGCGCCAGGCTCAGCCTGTCCTGGGAAACCAGCAGCTTCCAGGAGAAGTCGCGCAGCTGCACAGGCAGCTGGAGAATGTCCCCTGGCACCTGCAGGAAGTAGGACTTCCTGTGGCAGTACCGGTGGTCCGTGCAGCCTAGCAAAAGAGGGGCTCGTGGTAGCCAGGCAGGGAGGAGGCTGCGAGGGCATCTGCCTGGCGCTGCAGGCAGCCCGAGGCTCGCTCGCTCTTTCTGTGGGTCTTTCCTGTCCTTCTGTCCGCCACTCCTGGCTCCTTGAGGTCCCTTTTCTAGCTTCCCCTCCTGTTCTTGCTAAACTGGCAGACCAACTTCTGGGGAGTCTTTTGGGTTGAAAGTTTCTCTTGGTTACCAGGTTCTCGCCTCTGTGTGCCCATGTCTTGAATACTAAGGGCCATGTGGGTAAGGCTTACGGCCCTCAGCATCCACCAAGATGTGCTGCCCAGCATCCCCATCTGTGGGGAGGCAGCTCTGTGTAGTGGTTAGAGCAGGGAATGGCGCTGGGGGGCCTCAGCTCGAATTCCAGCTTGGCCACTTCCTCATGGGGTGGCCTCGGCTACTGCAAATGCAGAGACTCCAAGAGCATCCATATGCCAGAGATCCTGGTGGCCCCACAGGGAGGTGACTTCAGTTTTGGCTGCTCTCCCTGCATCATGTATTTATTCCATGACTGGCGCATGTAATAAATCCGGGACTGGTGGGATAAAAATGGAGGCAGCCAAAGTTCTTGAGCTCAAGACTCAGAGTTTCATGTGACAGAAGACAAGTGGGCAGCGAGCGTAGAAGCAAGGGGCGTGTGGATGGGAGAGGGTGGAAAACGGGGAAGGCTGTGTGGAGCGGGAGAGGATTTCACCAGTGGGAGACTGGAGGCTAGACAGAGGAGGCACGGGGGATACACCACCCTCCTGAAGGATGCACGTTCCCACTGAGGCTGCCGGTCCCAAAGTGGGGCGCTCCTGCCTCACTGCTTGTCCCTTTGCTCACCCTGTGCTGCAGGGGACATTTCTGACCATACTATTTACAGCCTACCGGGTGGATCCCCCCACCCAAGAAGACAGGGCGGGGAGGGGAGAGCTGCCTGCAGCCAGGGAGGAGCGCACCCATGGGCAGGAGGTGGGGGGGGCGTACTTATGGTTTTCTCGGCGTTCATCCACAGGCGTGTCAGGTCATCACACAGGAAGGAGAGCTTGTGTTTGGAGCCAGGCGTCAGGGTGAGGTTGGTGCTGCAGGCCCGGGACTCCAGGCACACAAAACAGCCAGGCGTAAACTTCCGGCTCAGCCTAAGGGGCCTTGGCTCAATGGTGACCCACATGGTGCGCTCGTTACTCAAGTCAACCACGTAGGTTTTATCTGGAACCATGGAAGAGACAACACGTGTGAAGAACGATCAGCAGCAGCCCCGTGAGATGGCAAAGATGAGCACCAAAACCTGTCGTGGGTGGGGCACTTTGGAGATACTTTTCATTAAAAAAAATTATTTTTGACAGAGAGAGAGAGAAAGACAGAGACACAGAGAGAGAGCCCAGAGCAGTCTCCATAGTTGTATATCATTAGTTGCGACATAATTTCATTCCACACAGGTGGATGTGGGCTACAAGGAACAAGAACTGAACTGGGGGTCTCCCATACAGGAGGCGAGAACCTTCGCTGCTGAGCCATCCCAGCGGTTACCAGTTGTGCCAAAGTTCAGCATATGGGTTTACACAGGCCGGGGCTGGGAATTGATCCCCAGACCTTGTGGTTGCAAGGCAAGCACTCAATCTGTTATCTTGGCATTCCCTTGAAAGTGTTTTTAATGTCATTAGAGTGTGATCTAAGAAGAGAGCAAAGCTGTCTGTATTGGGAAGTTATCATTTCCCAATTACTTATCTATCTTTCCCATCGGAATGTGAACTTCATGGATGCTTGGCACTTGGTAGAGAATCAGTGATCTGTTAGGTCTTTAATCCTCACACTTCCCTTGAGAGGGAGTGTCAGTCAGTATCAAATAACCCCCAAACCTGAAAGGATAGTGACAAAGGTTTATTCCTTTCTCCTCACATATCCATTGTGAATTGGCTGCAGCTCTGGCTCATGTCTTGTTAATTCCGAGATCCAGGCTGAAGGAGACACCTCTATCTGTGACATGCCAGTCTCGTGAGGGACTGAAAGAGTGAACATGTCATACGACAGGTATGGCAGCTTCTGCTGGGAAGTGGTATACTCAATCTGCTCACATCTCATTGGCCACAGCAAACTCCTGAGCCACGCTTACAATCAGTTGGGTATCAACTCTAATCCTCCCTCAGCAGGGGTGGCAAATGTTTTAGAACAAAAGTGTCATCTAACATAGTAGGACTTAACACCGGCATTTTACGGACACGGGAACAGAGGCTAGGAGGTGGTGGGATTGAGATTCGTGGCCACCTCTTCCTGATCACAAAGCCTGTGCTGTTTTTACGATGCTCCCTGCCTTCTGGGACCCTGGCTTGCTTTTCTCCAGCACTGTGGCTGCACGGAGGAGACAAGAATTCGTGTGAGCCCTGGGCCTGGCTGCACGTGGCTCACTTACAGATGATGCACCCTAAAAAAACATCAGCCGACTGCCATCCTGCTCCAAGATGACAGTGACATTGTTCCTTTGATGTGCTTTAGAAATGCACCAAATATGTCAGACTTGGTTCCCTTTGGCAACAGCATATCCGATATTGAAGAGGGCCTGTTTTTAAGACCAACGCAAACTCCAGGGCTGGTATGAAGCAAGAACTAAGCCTTTCCTTTGGGAAGTTCAAAGTTTAAATTTGTGTAAGCTCATACTATTTTTATTATCTCCACTTTACACACTGCAAACATGAAGCTTAGCAAGGGGAAGAAGCTTGCCCAAAGTTGCCTAAATGGGGCCCAAATCACTCTAACGTAATAAAACACACAGATCTTAAGTGTTCAGTCTGATGGGTTTTCACAATTTTACAGATCCATTGTATCTGCCACCCAAAGCAACATCTAGAACATTCCAGAAAGTTCCTTTGGGCCCCTTGCCAGTCAATTCCCCTGACTTCCAGTCATGTCTTCAAAGATGATCGCTCTTGGATTTTTATCAGTGCAGATTTTGTCTCTTCTGGAAGCTCATATGAATGGAATCATCTAGCATGTATTCTTCCGGCCCAGCCTTTTGTCACTCAGCAAATGTCTTTTAGATTCATTCATGTTGTTGTGGATGTTAGTCACGCTTTCCTTGTCACTGCTGAGTAGTATTCCACACAATGAAGACAACACATTTGTTTACCCGTTCTTCTATTGATGGAGATGCTGGCTGTGTCCAGATTTTGATTTTTAGGAATAACATGGCTGCACACATGCCTTTACAAGTCTTTAACGAGATGTGTGGCATCACTTTTCTTGGGTAAACACTGAGGAGTGAAATTTCTGGGTCATAGGGGGGTAGGTGCAAGTTTAACTTTGTAAGAAACTGCCAGACGGTTTTCAGTGGCTGAAGCACCATTTTACAACACTCTCACCCACATTTGGTGCCAACAGCCGTTCCAGTGGGTATGTGCTATGGTTTTACAGCTGACATTTCCTTTGAAAGTGACTATATAAGAGTTGGTTGCATAGAAATTGGAGACACCTAGCAGTTGAGCCCAGAGTGTAGTTTGTTGAGAAACTAACATTCCTCTTCTGGGGCAAGACACACCTTCATGGCAGGGGTTGGGGGAGTGGAGGGTTTGTTGGGGGGTGAGGTGTCCGGAGGCCCCTGGCTCTCAGTGCTAACACTCAGCCTTCCACTTTCTAGTCTGCATTTACATTCCATTCATTAGTCATTCGACAAGCCTTCTTCCCACACTGATTTGGGTTGGATTCAAAATAACTCGAGGGGCAGGATAGACACAGCAAATTTACATGCTGCCCACAGACGTTTCATGGGCAGCGTCAGCGACACAGGATGGAAATGTGCAGCCTTCGCCTCCCAGAGATGAAGTGTTTTACATGTAAATATCACCTATTAGCGTTTATAAATTTATGAAAACACGAGACACAGTTTTACTCTGTCTTCTCTGTGTCCTGACAAATGGCCGGTCCCTCACAAAGGGGAGGAAGGGCAGGTGTGGCAGTCAGTGGTGCGTAAGAGACCACAGAGACGCTCACTTAACTGCCCAAGGCTGCTCAGCTAACGGAGGGTCAGATCTGTGACTGGGACCCAGTTTCCTGCCATAAAAGAACCACATATTCTTTCTACAACCTGCCGATGTTTCCTTCATGTCAAAGTCATTTGAGCCTGAGGTTTAACACACTCCCCAACACGCAAGACAACCTCTCACCATCTGATTCTTTTTGACACTGGGAACCTTTGAAGGATTGGGCTATTGACTGAAGGCCGCTAGCCGTTTCCGTGGAACCTACAGGAATTTCTTACTTTAAAGTGAAAATGGGGTCCATGGGTCTGAAGCCATAAAGTGTGTCAATTATACCAGGATAAATTCGAGACTCACAGAGTCTGCGGTCAAGTGCTTACTACCTGCCAGGCGCTGAGCTGCCTCATTTCACCCTCAAGACAGCCCACAAGGGGAAGCCGGGATGGCTCAGTGGGTTAAGCGCTCACTTTGCAGCGCCGGGGACTGAGAATCGAATCCCGGCCCCGGCCCGTGCGGACCCATGTGCTGGACTGGGGAGTTCCCCCAGTTCAGTTCTCTCTCCCTCTCTCTCTCTCTCTCTCTCTCTGCCAAAAATAAATAAATAAATAAATATTGAAAAAAAAAAAAAAAAGACAGCCCACGAGGGCAGCTGATCAACTCCGCTTTTTTGAGTCACACGGAGGGTAAGAGGTTTGCCCATGGTCACTCAGCAAGTAGAGGAACCGGGTTCAAATCCACACAGGCCAAATCCACAGGAGATGGCCTTACCACTTGCAAAACAAGCTGCCCACATGTTTTTATCAAGTGAATGACAGTTGAGAATGGATCAGACAAACGTGTGGGTGCCCAGGATTGGCTGACTTGGGCAATCCCTTGAAATTTAGGGCCCACATGGGGGTTAAGAGGATCCAGATGGAGCTGCCCAGAAATTGGAGCTCTGAATGAGTCCAGCCCAGCAGAATTTTATCCCCAAAAGTACTCCTGCTGGTCAAGTCCATGGAATCTTCCAGAACAACGCAAACCCTTCTTTATGTAAAGGACTTGACACAGCCACATGCCTCTCCAGTGCAGTTAATCATGCTTGAGCTAGCTCAAAGCTAAAGCCATACCCTTCTGGATGCTGGTTATAGCATGTTTAACAATTTGAGATTGGCTGACCAGATGTTCCATTTTAAATGGGACAGAAAACAATGGTGCTGTTCCGTTCAAATGGTACGTATCCATTTCAAACAGTATGTATGGTCATCTAACTGACACCTTGAATTTAGCCCGGTGAGACTAGGCTGACCATATGTACCTTATGAAATGGGACAGGGCCATTATTTTCTGTCCCATGGGATGTCTGATTCACCTAATTTGAGATTAGTTTTAGAAATCAGCCCCGCCTGAGATGAGAACCATACCTTGCCATATTCTGACACTCAAATCCACTCTGTTTCAAATATTTTCATGAATGTCTCAGCATTCTGGTTATAAAACTATGACAGGGGAATCATAAAATGTGTCAATGAACACACAAATATATATATATAAATTATGTATATGTGTGTATGTGTGTGTGTGTGTGTGTGTGTGTATGCACCTTCTATATAATTATTGTGAACTAGAAGGAGTCTTGGGGTCCAGATACGGGTGGAGCTGCTTTCCGGGCAGCTGGCCTCAAGGGGGCGCCAAGGGGGCATTCCCAAGCCAGTGCCAGCTGGGTCACCCCTCCAGTGGCTCCCACATGTTTACTTTTCAGATGTGTATCTGCCCTGCAAAGACAAACAGCATGCCACTCCACACTCCCGTTTAATTTTTCTGCCTGGCTCTGCCCACCTCCTAGAAGTAAATAATCAGAGAAACAAGGGTGAGAGCGAGCCCTGTGCCTAGAACTCACCCTCAGCAGGAGCCAGAAATGTCCTGACCACCTGTCACAATGTGCTCCTTCGTAGATTCACAGATGACCCTGGGAGCAGCCATTCTGAGCTCACACTGAACATTATTTCAAAATCCATGCCATTCCCCTCGGGGCCAGGACTCAGGTGAGGCAAGCGGGACACCCCAGGGGCACCGTGTAAGGAGGTGCTCGCTGTCAGGGGCTGGCCTGCACTTATGTCCCCGTGAGAGTGAGCACCATGGAGTGGAGTCTCCTTAGATGTCGCCTCCTGGGCACATTGCCTCAGCCTCATCCTGGCCCCGACTCCCCTTCTCCAGGTTCATGACTTCGTAGTAATTGTGCATAGAATGTTCTGTACCTTGTTCTCATCAACCCACCTGGGGTTCAGTATGGTCCCTGGCACAGGCTCTGGGTTCTGAGCTTGCTCTGCTCCTGATGAGCTGTGTGATGTTAGGCTAGTTCCGTAACCTCTCTGAACCTTTCGGTTCCTCACCAGTAAATGAAGATGATTCCTGCCATCCCTACTAGGTTGTATTAAAGATTAGCTGCGATATAGTAGTGGCATGCTTAATACAGGGCTTGGAACACACAGTGTGTCCCCAGGGTATAGGGTGCTCAGCCAGTAAAACAGTGTTAGTTATTGTTACTATTGCTGACAGTATGGCGGTAACATCCCAGCTCACAACGTCGGGTCAAGACATGGTGTCTAGAAGGTAACCTCCCAACGCCTTCATTTGAAACCACTTAGCACACGTTCGTGTTTGCTTCTTACTGTGTTGAGACGAAATGGCGTGCCAGGTGTTCAGCCTATCTCACAGCCGGACAACTCAGTTCCTGCCACTCTTACAGGGTCCAGAGGCCAAGTGGTCACAGGAGCCCCAGACGAGAAGTAGGAAGGGAGTCTCACTCCAAGCAGACAACCCAGGAAGGAAAGGAGGTGCTGGCGGAAGAGGGGAAGGGAACACGGCTCACTTACTGCTTTCATTTTGAGCATGTTGGACCAAAACCTGAAACTTCAGCCGGAGGATCCCAGGATTTTGGGCATCTTGGTCACAGCCCTGCAGGGAGAGGTTGAAGTTCCCAGCCATGTTCCCGGGCTGCTTGTCTGTCAGCTTGAACACCTCGGGGTTGGTGGTGGAGCCCGGGATGTAGTACTCGACCCGCTCCTCCTTCTTCTCGCAGTTTGAGACGTTGAAGTGGAGGAAGGAGACGCTGGCCCGCAGGTGGGCGGGAATGACAAACTGCCACGTCATGAGCTCATCCTCAGGGAAGCCGTCCGGGTAGTTGGCAGACATCAGGGTAGCCGAGCCTTCCCCCTCAAACACAGATTCGATGATGCACAGTCCTGTTGGAATAGAACCCACACAGGGCAATTAGACCCTGGCCTGGCTGTCCCCGGCTGAGGAGCGGGGTGCAGGTGGGGGGTGGGGAGGGCGCTTCTCAGGTCCTGAGATGTGGGTCGGGGTATGTTGTGTGGAGGAGACACCAGTGGTGTGTGAGTCAGTATTTCATAACTGACTCAGTAGAGGGAAAAAGATAGGTAGGATCTGCCCATTTCCTTGGTGTAAATATTCTGGCCACAGCTGATATTTCAAGCTACCAATGTGAGGATGGAATGTGGAGTGGGGAGGGGATGGCAAGCAATCTGTCATCCCATAGCATTTCCATCCACAGGAACAACTGGCATAAATAACTTCAAGAGCACGGATACCAGGAAAATGCCCTGAAATTAGCAGATGAGTTTTGAGAGTGTATTGCCTTTGTTTCTAAACTCATTTGCTTCCTTGTAAGTTCACATCCGTTTATTTTTGTGAATGGCTGTGTTTAACACTGGCTCACAGAATTCCTGCCCATTTAACAATCAGCTCTCGCATAGCACTGACAAAGCAGAGAAAATGTGAAGGAGAGAGAAGTCAGGACAGAGAAATTAGAAATGGAGAGATCCCAGTAGGTCTGCAGAACCAATCCTATCTCACCTCTGGAAAACAAACCTCACAGGAGCCAAGGACAAAGAAAAGAGAGCGGTTGCCAGGGTAACAGAGAAGGGTGGGTCCAGCCAGGCATGGCCCGCCTCCTTACAAGAGCCCGGCAGCTTCCTCGGAGGTGTTCAGTGTGAATTCTACAAAACTGCTGACGCCTGAGCCTGGCTGACCCCCAACGGCGGTGACTTTGCACGTGGGCTGGGAGGGCGTGCTCACGTTTTATGGACGACCGGTTTGCGATGCTGAAGCCGGAGACGGTCCTGTTGTGGAACCAGGGCAGGTGTAAGGTCATCTTCACGCCCCCCTGCATCTTGATCCGGGACACAGTGCCATTGCTGCAGAAGGTTCCGATCCTGACCATGGTGGCATCGATGCGGCCATTGATGGAGTGCGTGACTCCATCCGGGCAGCTGTCCCCGGGCCCCATCTGCCTCAGGCGAGGCGTGGAGAACTGCAGCTCCAGACCGATGCTCTTGTGAGCCCGCACATCCCAGGTGTACGTTCTGTTGAGCTTGGGTAAGGCTGACGTCGGGGGCTGCAGCTGGACCACCCCAAAAGGACACAGGCCTGACATGCAGTCTGAAACAGTCAGAAAGCGGTCTTTGTCACAAACACTAAAAGGCAGCTCACTGCCCCCCTCACTCCTGTAGGAGACCCTTTGGGAGCTCCACTCAGCGGGGGCCCCCTTCTCCAGGCTACTTGTAGGTTGGTGGCCAGGGGCGCACAGGTGCACCTTTCTCTGTGCAAGAGCCTCGGCTGGGCTCGGGGAACCCCCAAAGCCCGAGGCGGTCCACTGCCCCCTCCCTCCCATCCTAACGGGGGCCCACAGCCAACCGCTGCCCATTGCAGGAGTGAAAAAGCCGACCCCGCCCCTGCTTCAAATGACACCACCTGGTGAAGCCACTCATTTGCCAGCCTAGACTTCAGCTAAAACCACACCCTGGCCGACTTCTGCCCTGGCTCTCTTCTGCTTCTCTCACTTCTTCACAGGCTGCTTCCAAGGGGATTCTCTTGCCAAATGATTTAAACCCAAACCCCTATTCAGGCTGCGCTTCCGGGGAATGGGTCCCAAGACACCTCCTAATGACTGCGTTTTCCACAAGAAGTGAGTGGAGTCCAGTCGTTGGGCCGGTGCCCGGGCCTTCCCGGAAGTCAGAGGGAGGCCCTTTGCAATGGAGCCTGTGCTTTGAACACCCTACTGGCTCTGCTGGGAGTCACGGTTTCACAGCGTACAGGGCGCAGCGCCTGAGGCCTCGCTCCACCTTTTAAAACTGGTTTTTCCATCAGCACCCTCACGCCCCACATACTGAGCATGCTCAGAAGCTACAAGCGGCTCAATGGCTAGAATCTGGAGTCCTTGAATGCCCATATTTTATTACCACAGAAGTTGAAGTTTTTAAAGGCTAACTAATTAATGACAGCCTTGGAGGTCCTCTGTTTTGTAAGGCTTTTAAAACAAAGGGAGAAACGCTGCTGTCGAGGAGGAAACCATGTGGAAGAAGTAATAGAAAGCAGGCAGTGTCACGGTAAGGCTTGTGTTGTCTAGGGCACGGGATCTGAAAAGTGTGATGGGGAGGCTGGGATAGCTCAGCGGTTGAGCGCTTGCTTTGCAATTGCAAGGTCTGGGGTTCGATTCCCGGCTCCGGCCAGTGCAAACCCATATGCTGAACTGTGGGCCAACTGGTAACCCCCCGGATGGCTCAGTGGTGAAGGTTCTCACCTCCCATGTGGGAGGCCCCCAGTTCATTTCCAACCTCGTGGGACCCCCACATCCACCTGTGTGGAATGAAACCATGTCACAAGTAAGGATGTGCAACTATAGAGACTGCCCTGGGTCCTCCCCACATCTCTCCCCTCTCTCTGAACTTCTCTCAAAAAAATAAAAAAATAAAATGATAAAATAAAAATGAAGAGTGTGATGGACTCTGGCCGCTGTAATAGCCGTCTGTGAATCTCACTGCTTTGCCACTGGGGCATCTGAAAGGACTGCCAACGCGGAATGGAATTATGGGAGGATTTCCGAGCTGTCTAGGATGGCTGAGGTCATTTGCACCAAACCTCTAAACATGCAAAGCAGGGCTGGAGTCCCGGAGACAGGCGTGGCGCTTGTAGTGCACACAGTCCCAGCACAACAGGCCAGGCTGTGTCTTGTCAACCCGTGTTCTTGCCAATGCACCGTGCCACCTAACCCATACAGCAGTGTTAGATAACAAGGTGACACATGTGGCTAAAATTAGATTTTGTGGGTCAGTAAAGATAGTACCTAATATAGGAGCTCACTGATAGTTCACTGTTTATATCAAGCCATCTCTCTTCTTCAAAAGCAGGCCTTCTACACCTCCAGTGTGCCCAGGGCCACATGGAGTGGCTCCTGCTGGTTTCTGTGCTCTTGGGGGTTCCTTAACCCTGCTGAGGTGGCAGTTCTCAGTCCTGGTGCCATGCCAGACTCACCGGAGGACATTTAAAAAGTACACATGCCTGGGCCACTGGGGCGATTCTGATTTAGATTCCTACCAAGATCCTAGAGTCAAAAAGCTCCATCGCCCAGCCACGGTGCCACCACCAGCCACGCGACATGGTGCGAGTCAGGATTCGGAAGTGCTTTTTAATTTCTTGCTCAGAGCTTTGGTTTTGAGGATGGACAGTGATGGGCATGCCCAAATGCCCTGCTCCCCAGAGCCAAAATGTTAAATAACGAGGATCCCGTGCAGAGGATCAAGAAGCCTCATTTCGGAAGTGACTCACAACTCAGACACCCCCAGCAGAGACTTCTTGTTTCTTTAACAAGACAGGATGAGAACAAAGGTGTCAAACTTCGTCTGAAACTTTCAGAATGCTTATTCAGAGAAGGTTTGATAACAGAGGGGCAGGCAGACCACTGGACTGGGGTTCAGAGTAATTATTTTAGAAACAAATGTCTTCTTATGGTTTTCCAAAATCAGGAGCATGGTTTTTCCGACCTAGTAAACTGTGCGTTGCGTCCTAGAACTGACAGACTGATGCATTCTAACCCTTGACTTGTGATATGCGATGTAGCACCCTTTTCCTTTTCCAAGGCAGCAGCCACTGTATTGGTTTCACCGATTTTTTTTTTATTATTGTTAAATTTATGAGGGTTACATTGGTCAGAAAACGGTTTAACTGATTTTAAAGGAATGAGTGCTTGTAAAAAAATGAGTGTGAGAATACAGAAAGAGGAAAATGAAGGTTACCTGTTCCCCTCTTCCAAACACTACAAATAAAAGGCCAGCATTTTGGTGTTTATCTCCCCAGACTTTTGGGCTCTGTATGATGATGTATACCTGTGAGTATACTTAAGAAGTTGGGGCTGAACTGTTCTCCTACTATTATATAAGCTGCATTGTTTTCAGTGAGACAAAATTATCTGAGGTATCTTTCCCTGTCAGACACACAGATCTCTTGTTCTTTCAATAGCAACACACCATTGCATTGAATTCTTAAGTAAATCAATAGTTTCCTCAGTTCTGGGAAAGCTTCGCTGAGATGTTAATTGCAATCGACTTAAACCCATAAATTAATTAGGGGGGACTGGACATTTTAAAAGTACTGAGACCATAAAAGAACACAGTATGTCTCTCTCTTTAGTAGGCACATCTTCTCTTTTGTCTTTCAGTAAAATTTTCTATTTTGCTTCATATATATATGTATTTATTAAGATGATCCTTAAATATTTAGTTGAAACTTCTAAATAACGGTGACTAGTAGTGTGCATAGCAGGAATACTCATGTTGGTCTCTGTGTTATTCATTATGTTTCTCTGACTGTTGAATATGTTTGCTATCAGTTTTTGATAGATACATTTTATTGGATTACATCCTTCTATTTCTGGTTGACTAAGAGTGTTTGATTAAAAACATGTAAAATCATCTAAGATGATCATATGTAGGTTTTTCTCTTGCCTAATAATGCAAAGCATTACACCAACCAATTTGCTCACGGTGAACCCACCTCCGTCTTCCAGTGAACCCTCCCTGCTCTGGTTGCATTATTCTTTAAAGAATATTTTTTTTTTTTTAAGATTTATTTTTATTGTTTTTTGACAGAGAGACAGACAGAGAGAGACAGAGAGAAGTGGGAGGGCCCAGAACAGTCTCCATAGTTGTACATCACTGGTTTTTCCACATAGTTTCATTCCACAGGTGGGCGTGGGGCTGCACAGGGCAGGAACTGGACCGGGGTCTCACCCCAGTGAGAATTGAACCGGGGGCACTCCCCAGTTCAGCATATGGGTCCACACGGGCCAGGGCCGGGATTCGATCCTCTGTCCCCAGGGCTGCAAAGTGAGCGCTTAACCCACTTAACCATCCCAGCTTCCCAAGAATAATTTAAAAAAAAAAGATTTTATTATAGTTTTTGACAGAGAGAGAGAGAGAGAGAGAGAGACAGAGAGAGAGAGACAGAGCCCAGAGCAGTCTCCATAGTTGTGTCATTAGTTTTCAACATAGTTTCATTCCACAAAGGTGGGCGGGGGGGCCACGCAGGGCGGGAACTGGCCAGAGGCCTCCCACATGGGAGGCACACCCCAGAGAGCCGGGGGCTAAACAGGGGGCCTCCCACATGGGAAGCATATCTCAGTTTAGCATATGGGTCCACAATGGCTGGGGCCAGGACTGGATCTTCAGACCCCGGGGCTGTAAGGTGAGTGCTTAACCTGCTGAGCCACCCAGGTATCCCTGCATTATTCTTTTAATGAAGCTTGGAAATATGATACACTTCTACTTTATTTAGGATTTTTTGGAGCATGTATAATCATTAGAGATTGGTCTATAGTTTTCTTTTTTATGCTTTGGCAGATTTTGACTTCAGGGTTGTACGAGCCTTAAAAAATGAATCATGAACCTTTTCTTTCTATGCTCAGAATGGGGGTTGGCAAACTACAGCTCATGAGGCCAATCAAGCCACATACTTGTTCTGGTGAATAAAGTTTCACCAGAACATTCATTGCCTGTGGCTGATTTTGTGTGGTGACAGCATAGCTGAGTAGTGGTGACCAGGACATCCAGCTCACAGTGCCTAAGGCCTTGTACAGAAAAAGCCTGCCAACCCTCCTCTCGAATAGCTTCAATACCATCGAAATGACCTGCTCCTTAAAATTTGATAGGATCCTCTATGAAAACATCTCTAACTATCCCAAACCCTGTTCTCTTCCATCTTGGACATTTCCTCAGTCTCCTCCCTGGTTATTTATTTATTTCTTCAGGTTTCCTACCTTTTAGGAGTCAATCTGGCCCAGGATATTTTCCCTGAAAATCATGTCACTTAGATTTTCATATTGAATATCATAATGTTCTACATAGTCTCTTACAATATGTCATTAATTCCACATTTATACTTTCAATGTTGTATGTTTGTATTTTCTCCTTTCTCCAGATTAGCCAAAGATTTGTCTATTTGGTTGGTCTTTTATTTTTTTTTAATAAGATTTATTTTATTGTTTGAGAGAAGAGAGAGAGAGAGAGAGAGAGAGAGAGAGAGAGAGAGAGAGAGAGAAGGGGAGGGCCCAGAGCCATCTCCATAATTGTACATCATTAGCTGTGACATAGTTTTATTCCACACAGTTGTGTGTGGGGCTGCACAGGGCAGGAACTGAACCAGGGGCCTCCCACATGGGAGGCGAGAACCTTCACTCCTGAGCCATCCTGGTGGTTATGAGTTGCACCACAGTTGAGGTATGTGGGTTTGCACAGGCTGGGGCCAGGAACCGAACACTGGACCCCATGACTGTGAGACAAGTGTTCAATTGCTGTGCTATCCCAGCATGCCCTGACTGGTCTTTATAGAGAACCAGGTCTTGATTTTAGTTATTAAATGTGATTTTAAAACTGCTTTTAAGGACTTTAAGTCTTCCTTTTATTTTTTGAAATTCCTTCTTCTTAAGGTGTATTTTGTCCTTTTTCGTCCTTCATGATCTCCTGCCCAATTCATTTATTTTCAGGTAAAGGCAAATAAATTCTCTGAGTATGGTTTTAATAGTGTTCTCACTGTTGTTACTACATCTATTGGCTCCTACTTGGTATGCCCACCTTAAAATGATTAGGAAATTATACATTTAGGTTTTTCTGCCTGATTATTCCTTTTTTTTTTAATTTATTTTATTGTTTGAGAGAAGGTGAGAGAGAGAGAAGTGGGGAGGGCCCAGAGCAGTCTCCATAGTTGTACATCATTAGTTGTGACATGGTTTCATTCCACACAGGTGGATGTGGGGCCAGGCAGGGCGGGAACCAAACCGGGGGCCTCCCACATGGGAGGCGAGAGCCTTTGCCACCATCTTGGCAGTTACCAGTTGTGCCGCAGTTGAGCCTATAGGTTTGCACGGGCTGGGGCTGGGATTCGATCCCTGGACCTGGTGATTGCAAGGCAAGTGCTCAGCCTGTTGAGCTATCCCGGTATCCCTGATTATTAGTTCTTATGTCAATCTCCTACCCCAAGCTCAAGTTCTGAATAATACCAAGTATTGACTGGTAC
This sequence comes from Craseonycteris thonglongyai, assembly GCA_004027555.1. Classification (NCBI taxonomy): domain Eukaryota; kingdom Metazoa; phylum Chordata; class Mammalia; order Chiroptera; family Craseonycteridae; genus Craseonycteris; species Craseonycteris thonglongyai. The sequence continues at coordinate 125,234 of PVKE010000467.1, forward strand.
AATGACTCTTACTTTAAGGACTAGAAAACTAGGTCTCAAAAGAGTTCTGTAATTTATATGAAGTCATGTGATCAGGTCATATGATCAGTAGTCTTGGCACTTGAAGCCAATCTGAGTTCCCTCAGGCCCCAAAGCCGCTGATTTTTCCCTTTTGCCCTTTGGACCCATTTCCCCAGTTTTATTTCAGCCTCCCAATTCTGTCCTCCAACTCCCTCGACTTTGCTCCTCATCAGCTGGTGTTCCTAGCTCGTCAGACTGAGCACCACAGACCTGAAGCTCTGTCGCTCTGGTCAGAGGCTGTGTGGCTCAGTGGTCACAGACCAGGATTCTGGGGCCAGACAACCTGGGTTCCGGTCCTGCGGCTGCTGAGAAGCGTTAGAGGCTGGTTGAGATCGGGAACAGGAGGCAGCGTCCTTACCTATATCCTTCTGGATCTCCATGAAAAAGTGGTTCTCTGGATTCTGGCAGCTGAAGGAAAAGACCTTTCTTTCTCCAGATGTGATGGACAATTCAGTTGTAAATTTTTTAGAAAAGATGAAACAGGGCTTCCCTGGCAGTGCTGGGGTCCTGGGCCTTATGAGGACAGTAAGGCCGCTTCCGGGTGGTAGAGCAATCTCAGAAGCTTCTGGAGGGAAGGAGGAGGAAAAACGAAGTGAGCAGGACAGCTGAGATCTGCAAACCTGATGTGTTCCCTCAGTCAGTCAGAGAGGGTGCCCCCTGTGACGGCCTTGCTCCATGCCCCCTGGTCTGAGAGGGCGGTGACATAAAATGACAGTGCCGTCCCTACCCGTGGTGAAGAACCAGGCCATCGCGGCTGGACATTGACATGTGTCTCTTGTTTGGCTCATGGATTTTGCTAAAAATTAAAACCCCTTTATCACACCCTAGATATCTTGAGAAGTACGTTTTCAGACACCCCACCTGTGCCGTGCTCAATAGCAAGGTGAGAAACTGCCACGTCACCTCTCACTGTGAAAGCCACACACAGAAATCGCCTGTCTATACAGGGACATGTGTATCAGCAAAGGACTGCCGCCTCCTGCCCTGGGCACTTCATATGCCCAGAACATCACACACACACACACACACACACACACACACATGTGTGTACATACAGTAGTAGAGGTTAGGAAAACTTCCAGGAATTAGATATCAACATATTGTATCAATGAACTTGGTTAGTTAGAGAGCAAAATAATGCCAATTCCTCGGACTAGAGTTCAGCAAAATGATCTGAACCAACAAGACCACGCCAGTGAGATGGGGGTGGTTATTAAGCAGGTGTGTGCACAGTGGTCGGGATAGAGACCCAGTTCATGAACAAGCCCCATCTTCTTCCCATGCCCTTTGCTCGATCAATTCTTACGTCTTCTCAGACTGAAGAGGAAGAGCCTCGGTAGCACTACCCCTTCCCTGATGGGGTCCTGACTGTGGGTCTCTGGGCGGCTGACAGCCTGGAAGCAGGGGAGGAAGGGGCGGTCACCTGCAGGGGGCTCCCCTGCAAGGAGCCCAGGGGCTCCCAGAGCCGCATGGGGCTGCCATTCAGGACCACAGAGAAGGTCAGGACCTGTTGTGGCCCCTGGATACGGGAGGGGCTCAGTAAGCTTTTCACCAATGAAGAGCAACCCGACCAAAGTCTTTCTCTGTTTTCCAGTTGCGCTTTTCCTCTCTCTTTTCACACATCCATGTTTTTAAGCAACTTTATTGAGATATAATTTACAGACATTAAGGACCCACTCATTTGAAGAGTTCTGACAAATATATATACACACGTGACCACAATCAAGATATTTTCGTCACCCCTAAAAGTTCCTGCGTTCCCCTTTGCAGTTAACCTTCACTCTGGGTCCCAGAAAACTAGCAATAATAGTTTTGCCTGATCTGGACCTTTCTATCAACAGAATCCGACAGGACGTTCTCTTTCGTACCCCGCATCTTTGCTCAGCATGTTGGTCAGAGTCATCTACGTTACTGCGTGGGTCAGCAGTTTGTTCCTTTTTATTGCTGAGTAGTACTCCGTGGCCTGCCCAGACCACGGTGTATGGATCCAGGCACCTGTTGAGTGATAGCTGAGCTCTGTCCAGGTGCTGAGCAGCCATGTGCTTTCCTTTTGCTAGAATGCCCAGCCTGCACGAGAGGTGTGTGCATTTCTCCTCCCACATGGGGTCTGGGCACACCTGTGTTCCCAGAGCCCAGCAGCTGCGTGGGCTCAACCGTCTAATGTTGGTCCACTTCCTCGGATGCCCCTCCCCCTCGCTCACTCAGCTCCAGCCCTGCAGCCAGGGCGTGGACACTGAACCCTCCACCTGCAATAACGAACTGCAGCTATCTCCCCCAGTTTATCACGTCTGAACTTTACCCTCTTTGGGCCTCTGTTCCTTCATTTGTCACGTGAGGGCGTTGGGCTAGAATAACTCTCCATTCCCTGCCAGCTCTGAGTCTGCAAGCAGTACAAGAAGTGACTTTGCGACAGTAAGCACTGACAATGGCTGCCCAGCGGCGACATAGCTCTCAGAGCGCCAGGCCACCAGCACAGCTGCCCTCATGACTTTGTTTTCAATACAGCTTCAGTCTGCTTTTTTTTTTTGGAGCAAATCTTCTTATCTCTCCCACCTCAGCTTGTACCCCTCTGTCTTGTTCACTGTACTCAGTCAGCTTTGCCTTCTTTCTCGAACACACCAACCGCTTTCCCACCTCAGGACCTTTGCACGTGCTGGTCCTAATTCCAGAAATGCTCATTCTCTAGCAAGAGCTGGAGCCTTTTTGTCATTTTAGTCTCAGGTCAAAGGTTATGTCCTCAGGGTGGCCTTCCCCAACCAGCCACTTAAAGTGCTCCTCCCACCCCCACCCCAGTTGTCCTATGCCGTCTTTCTGTCCGTCCCTGTTCTAGTCTCTGACTCGGAGAACCATGTTATTTGTTCACTTGTTCTTGCCTCCCATGATCAAAATGTGAGCTCCTTCCTGCAGGAAGGCAGCAGGAGTTTGCCTTTTTGGGGGGCAGCCTCAGGGCCCAGACAGCGCCTGGCACCCACGTGGAGGCAGGAGGTATAAGCCTCCCAACAGCCCCCTAGAAAAACTATCATCGGCATGGCCTGGTCTTCGCCACATTTCATTTCTTATAAACATACTTCCATTCCTGTACTGAAGTTTGGGCTAATAAATCTGGGTGGGAACCAGGGACTCAAGCTTTTAAATTACTAGCCTCAGAGAAAGAAAACAACCTCTGAGGCAGAAGTTTATTTACGCAAATGCTTTCTCTTCAGGCAGCGTAGTCGTTTTGAATCTTCTGAGATAGATCGAAGGTCTGGGGGCTTCTTCAAGACATCAGATTATAAATGAATCTAGATCTGTGTTCAGAAACCCATTGTCAGATTTATGCCTGAGCTGTTTGTCAACCCATGTGTTCTTTTTCTGTCATCATAAACATGTCTTATGCTGTTATTTGTAAAAAATTCTTAAAAAAAATTACTTTATTTTATTTATTTATTTGTGAGAAAGAAGGTGAGAGAGAGCGAAGGGGAGTTGGGGGGCCCAGAGCAGTCTCCATAGTTGTACATCATTAGTTGTGACATGGTTTCATTCCATACAGGTGGGTGTGGGGCCGTGTGGGGTGGGAACCAAACCCGACGCCTCCCGCATGGGAGGCGAGAACCTTCGCCGCCATCCTGGCCGTTAGCAGTTGCACCGCAGTTCAGCACATGGGTTTGCTCTGTTACAGTTCACCTGACAAAGGAACCAAGTGGCACTCGGGAGACAGGAGTCACAAAGCTTTATTTACGCCGGCGGGGTCAGAGGAATGTTTTTCCAAAATCTGAGCCCCGACTGCGGGGAGTATCAGGCTAATAGGGAGAATTTTACTTGGAAGTTCTCTTTTCCCACCCTCATATATCTAGGCCTGGCAGATGCAGGCGCCAGGAGCATGCAGGCACCGGGAGAGGGCAAGGCCACAGGTGCAGGGACTGGGCTGGATCTGCAGAAGCAGAGGCTTAATTGCAAGCAGTGATACAGGGCTTTGCCCACATCAGTTCAATCACTGAGCTACCCCGGCATCCCCTGCTATTTGCAAAAAAGTATTGAAACACTACTCTGCACCTGGACCACGGTGGTGATTATACCTTGTACCCAAATGCCACAATTCATCAAACTGTATACTTAACTTTTAGCGCAATGGGCCAATATATCAGCTTTTGCATCTCAGGCAAAAAGTGCAGCGGGCCGATATATCGACTCATATGTAGACCATTAAATTACCCTTCGCATTTTCCGCTAGTACCACTGGCAGAAGGTAGCGCTAAGAGGGTTAAAATTGGTGATGTTTACTACACCTAAGTTATGTTTTAATAAACAAAAAAGAGGGACAATAACTTGTGTTAGATTGTGTTTCTATACAAAATAGGCACTTAATAAATGAAAGAAGAATAATCATGCCCATGGTTAAAGTATGGCTTAATAATATCTTCCTGTGGGCCTAGTTTCTCTCAAGGTATGGGCAATATTTTCAACTGTCACTAAATTAGGTTTCGAGAAGAACCAGGTTGCTCTCACCCTCATCTCTCCAGTCGGTCCTCTCCTGCTTTCAGGCAGGGCAAGCCCCCCAAATAATTCTGGGGACATGACAATCTATTCTATTATTAATCATAGCCAAAGGAAAAGGCATAATCTCTTACGGAAATTACTTTTTTTTTCTTTTAGAATCTTTGAAATCATGTATTCACTCAACAAATATTTTCTGGGTTCATAATATGTTCTGGGGGCAATTTGGGGTATATACGATTTAACCACAAAAACAGCCAGACAGCCTGTCCCCAGGGAGTTAGTAGCCTCCACTAGATGAGGGATTTTCTCAATGGTGTGTGGGGTTCCTTACAAATGCTCAAGTTCCATGTCCCAATAGGCCTACCACAGGAAACATTTTTGTTGGTCTATGGTGTGGAGGTAGGGATCCACTTCTTTCTGTTCTGCATGAAAAACCAATGTCCTGATTGTAATTATTGAGTATATCGAACATGCCAATCCTTCCTTTATAAATCACTAATGCTGTCTAGGTCTAAGTAACCCAGATTTTCATCCAAACTCTCTTTGCAACCAAGGAGACAAAGCCTTGTCAGGGTTCAAGGACTCACTTGAGTGCACTATTCATATCTTACTTCGTTTCTTTGTTCTGACTTCGAGATGCACAATGCAACATGTTGTACCGCCCAGCTGCAGTCGTGCCTCTCCTTCAGCCCCCAGACCCGAGAAGCCACAGTGGACTCCCAACCCGGCTTCCAGCTCACAGCCCAGGGGAAACACTAAGCTAAAGACACATGGGCACCAAAGCCAAGTCTGAGCCACCTTTGTAGCAGGAGGAGACAATTTACATTATAGGCTGCTTCCTAGGGTCACAGTCAAGGACACATCACTCACAGGACTCATTTTTTCTTTCTTTCTTTCTTTTTTTTTTTAAGATGTATTTTAATGATTTTGAGAGAAGGGAGAGAGAGAGAGAGAGAGAGAAGAGGCGGGGCCCAGAGCAGTTTCCACAGTTGTACATCATTAGTTGCGACATGGTTTCATTCCATACAGGTGGACGTGGGGTCACATGGGGTGGGAAACAAACCAGGGGCCTCCTGAGTGGGAGGCGAGCACCTTCGCTGCCATCCCAGTGGTTACCAGTTGTGCTGCAGTTCAGCATATGGGTTTGCAAGGGCTAGGGCCAGGAATCGAACCCTGGACCTCTCAATTGCAAGGCAGGAGCTCAACCTGCTGAACTAGCCCGGCCTCCCCAGTCATTTTCAACAACCCCCCTCATTCTCCATGATACATGCACCAGCTGGAGGGGGACAGAGGGAGTGAGAAGACAATGGTTCGACCACATATAGATTTGAAACCTGGACTCCCCTCTCCCACCACATGCCAATTCTACCATGAAAGAGGTACGCATGTCATTGTAACAAACGTAGCTGAGACCCCACTGAGTGAAATTGCTTATGACTCATTTTATCACAAATGTGTGCAGTTTGAGGACATCTTGCTTGCACACTGTCCCTCTTCCCACTCACCACCCTTAACCATATCTTGAAGATGGAAATCCCAACACCACGGAATAAACCTCAGCCTCCCCTCACCGCCACAGGCCGGCACGTCTGAGAGCTTGATAAGTGTACTGGAATTTAAAGAAAATGGATGGGTGTTTTCTTCTTCATCTCTTTCTTTTGTCTCCCCAGAAATTTTCATTGGTGTGCTATTTTGGGAGATCTATTACCCAAGTTCACAGAAATCGAGACAAAGCTCCACATTCTGGCATGATTTCGAGGTCTCACCAGCTGAAAGAAATCCCAGCTCAGAACGTTCTGGAAAGCTCGCAGGCACCACACTTGGGCCCATGAGTCACAGCTCTCATCACTTTCCTGCCTTACGACCTGTCCTTATTAGGACACCTTCGCTAGTTTCTGCCTCACCAGCGGCTTTTGGGGAGGGAATTTCCAATTGTTTCATTCACTCTTCATTAATCACCATGTCACAGGATATTGTACAAACACCCCTGTTCTTTCTACAGTCCTATTGCTTTGCAAGGAAAACAACCGCCAGGAGAGGGAGGCCACCAGGGAAGGTGTTTGCTCCCAGATTTGTCAAATGCAGTTTAAAAGACTAACAAATGTGATTAAAAATTGCTTAGAGGGGGCGGAACCAGCTGCCTCCAATCTGGGCGTGGTTTCCTGGCAGGCTCGGCTGTCACTCATGCTTTCTGTCCAATGAAGGTGAACCGAGCAGGTCCCAGCCAGGAACTGGGCACAGACTGAGCACCACCTGAGCACCAGGAGCCGGAGACATGTTCTGACGAATGGTGCCCTGAAGGTGTGCCTCCGATGTTGAGGGAGACAGACGCAGGAGCCAAGCAGTCTAATCATGACTCAGCCTGGCCGACCCGTCACAGCCTGTAGTGGAGTCAGATTCCAAAGCATAAGGGGAAAATCACTTGGGCCAACACAGCCCCGTCCTCTTGGGAAGATGCCACCCATCCCCCTCTCGACAACTTCACCAGCTGCGCTGGGTTGGGCTCATCCTTGGGGCAGATCTCTCCCTGCTTCTCGGGTTGAGCATCCGATTAAATAGATACATTGTGGACATTCCCTTAGAGCGTGGGGTGCTCACGCCACGGGAGGCCAGGAAAGTGATACCAGCAGAAGGGACGTCGATCGTCCTTCCACCTTGCGTCCACCCGGTGGGACACACGCCATTTGCATGACTCCCTCCACCCCGCCTTTATTTCCTGCAGGAGCAACTGTTGAATTCACGTCCGTTGAAGGTGCATTTGCCAGTCTGTCTGTCCCACCAGACTCCACCTGATGGTCAGCAACTTGAAGGCACCAAGGAAGCTCAAGGTTCTCTGAAGACACTCAGCAGCAGCTAGTAACACTCTGGGGGTGGTGGTGGTCAAGGAAGGCCTCACAGAGGAGGTGCGACTTAAGATGAGCCTTGGAAAATGAATAGGAGTTTGCCAGCCAGACGGGTGTCAGGAAGGACAGGTAGAGGGAACAGCAGGTGCAAAGAGACAGAGGCATGAAAAACATGGTTTCCTTGGAGCCACTCCGGGGGATTTGTTCTGGCTGTAGGGCAACCCAAATGCAGGTGGAAGAGGCCCAGGGCAGAGGCAGGGCCGGGCTGGGGAGGGGCGTGGTTGTTGGCCACGGAGTCTGGGCTTCACCCAGTAGGACCAGCCTATCTGCGGAGGTTAACAGTGTGGATTCTAGAACCTGAGGCCTGGGAGGATGATTCCTGGCTCTACTACATACCAGGTATGTCCCCTTGGGCCAATTTCCTAGTTCCTCAATTTCCTCATCTGCAAACTGGAATGATAATGAAAGCGTTGTAAGGACTAAATGAGTTTATACCTAGAAAATGCTTAGAAAGGTGCCAGGAGGCAGCCGAAGTTAGCTGTTACTATTTTTGATATTCTGAAGATGGCATATTACAGCTGCTAATCCTAGTTAGTGATGGGCGGCATCGAAAGGAAACAACTGTCAGGGCAGCGTGGCCCTCAGCCTCAAGCCCAGAGTGCTGGCTGGCTGGGCTGGAATGAAGGGAGGCGGGTAGGGCAGCTAGGGGCAGGCTCAGGGTTGTGCCGGTCTGGGTGCCTCCTGCCCATTTTCCAGGCCTGCCCTGCCCTGCCCTGCCCTGGCCCTGCTGTGGCCTAGTGATTAAGGCCCTTCTCTATGCTCTGACTCGGGGACACTAGCACCTCTCTGAGGCTCCGAGAAGTGACCTTACTTCCCATCCGCTGAGCTCAGGAGGCAGCGGCGACACTCTGGTCTGCCCTCAGCACCCCTGCCCTGCCCCCTCCCTTGGGTACCACACTGAACTGTCCTCCCAGATGCTGCCAAGCTGGTTAAGTCCACCAGCAGAGGGGAGGAGGGCTGCCAGGCACAGGGGCCAGGCAGTGCCAACAGAACCCCTTTTGTGGGAGATATTTGGGGGAGAGCGTGCCAGATGGTCTCACTACCAAATTTGGAGTCTTTTTTTTAAGATTTATTTTATTGTTTTGACAGAGAGAGAGAGATAGAGACAGAGAGAAGAGGGAGGGCCCAGAGCAGTCTCCATAGTTGTACGTCATCAGTCTTCAACATGGTTTCATTCCACACAGGTGGGCAGGGGCCGAGCAGGGCAGGAACCAGGCCAGGGGCCTCCCTCATGGGAAGCATGCCACAGCTCAGCATGTGGGTCCGCACAGGCCAGGGCTGGGACTTGATCCTCGGACCCTGGGGCTGCAAAGCGAGGGCTTTACCCACTGAGCCATCCTGGCATCCCCCAAACTTGGGAGTCTTGCTCCCAAACAGAGGACCTGGGCCAGGGAGGTGGGCAGTGGAGGGATGACTGATTGAGCTACTCTACATCCACGTGGCCTTGACCTGGCCAGGTCTAGTCCCAGACTCACAAATAGAAGTGAATGCTTCACCAATGACAGGGCTACCCATCTGCCTACCTGGAAATAGTTCATTTCCCGCCTCCAGATAAAAGAGCCACAGCGTGAGCTGCTGTTCTGGGAACTCACCGGTCTCTCTTGGATGAGAAACCTGGGGAATGGAGACACCAGGCCTGCCCAAGCAGTAGCTGCAATGGACACAGGGAGTGCTCCATCTGCACACGCTTCCTGCTCATGTTTGGTAAGTATTTACAAATTGCCATGACCACCCAGTAGAGTAGGTTCGAAGGTTCTTCCCCATTCTACAGATGAAGACATGGAGGCTCAGAGAGGATAAGTAACTTGTGCAGGCATAAATGATTAATGAGAGGCAGGGCCAGGTTTTGTGCTGGGGCGGTCTGACCCTGGAGCCCAGCACAGGATACACAACGATTCAGCATTTCTGGCCCTGCCCAAGGAAGTCCACACACAGCCAGAAAGGTTTTTAAAAATCTTTTGTTCTCACCAACAAAGTCAATCAAGATGGAATACATGTCCCAACGGCTGGCTCTGCAGGGTCTCTCCAGGACATTGAAATGGTTAACGGGGCAGACTGCATTCATACAAATCCTCCTCCATTTCAATATCATTTGAAAGTAGATTGGATTTAAACTTAAAAGTTTCCTGGAATTCGAAATGTTTGGGGTGCAGTTCTTCTTTGGTGCAATTTTGGGGCAGCGTCTCCGTGCAGGGACCTGAGAAACATTTAGCTGCTGCTGGCTCTGTGGCTTCGTCAGCCTTGCCTGGAGGACGTGGGCACGGGGCCAAGTTGGTGGCAAACGAGAAGCAGCCACGGTTCTGGAACAAGCACTGGGTGGAAAGGGCTGGAGCAGGTCCTGGCAGAAAAGCACCCTGCAGAAGCCGGCCCATGGGCCCAGTTCTCTAGGCACTGACAGTGAGACTTATGGGCGACATCGACCCACGTTTAGGAGAATTCTCCAAACCCCCATCTATTGAATTTCCTTCTCCTTATTTGGGGTGAGAGTCCCACAGTTCCCTTAAGTAGTTTACTAGCTCCATAGCCCTTGGAACAATCATAGAGGACAGTGAAATGGAGTTCAAAGAACACTGTTAAAAGGAACCCGTGTGCACTCCTCATCACCTTAACCCCCAAACTCCTTAGGAAAGAAGTGGACATGCAATGATGCAACTCCTTATTTTCTAAGGTAACCGGACGAACCTCCCCAGGAGACATGGTGGACAACTGTCTGCAGGGCTTGTGCTGTGAAGTATTTTTCTGAAGTGATGAAGGGTTTGCACAGAACCATCCCAGCCCTTCTGTGTATCTTCCCTTCTCCGATCTCAGACACACGCCTTGTTAGAGACCCACAACTAGGTCATGGGCCCTGTGAGGGCCCTAGTCTGGAGCAAAAGGACACATCTACCTATAAATCTCTCAGGGTCTGTGGCCATTTTAAGGCTTCCTGCCAACCCAAGATGAGGACTTTAACTCCAGATCAAATCAAACTGCACTGGGTGGATGGATGACTTCAAAGGAGATCACAGAGGTAGAGAAAGCTGCGTAATAACAGAAGTTCAACATGGGAATTGCAGAAATAAATGACAAATGTAGTTCCGTTTATGACCACTGTACATCATTCATGATGATATGCTAAAATGCCACAGGGCCACTTGAAATCACATGAACATTTTATGAAATGTTGAAAAGATTCATTTTATCAGACCTTGAAGTGTGAGTCATGACAACCATGACAGTCACTGAGGATGATGGGTACAAATGGGGAAGCATCAAGGGGGCAGGTTGGGAAACCCATCTGGTCTATCCACTCAGCGACATGCACAGAACGGTTTAGGAGTTACTGAATTTTTAGAAGTTATTACTGTATTTTTCCATGTATAAGATGACCCCTACTTGTCTAACCCAATATTAAGAATCAGTGCACAGGTTACTCCATGTATTGTATTTTGTTCTAACAATTTTAGACAAAAGTATTGTCCTATACATGGGAAAATATGGTTAAGTGTTTAGAAGTTGCTGAATTTCCAATTTCTTGAGTGTTCCAGCCCTAGAGGGACTCTGGTCCAACGGTTCCATCTTGCCACCAGAGATTAAATAGTTGTTCAAGGTTTTCCGATAAAAGTTAGCAGGGATCTGGTTAAATAAGAATCCACACACAAAAAACCACATGTACGATTCCATTTATATAGGCTGACCAGACCTCCCATTTTAAATGGGACAGGAAATAACAGCACTGTTTGTTTTAAACGGTACATGTGTGTAGCCTACTGACACCTTGAATTTAGCTCCGTGAGACTAGGTTGACCATATGCACCATCTGAAACGGACAGTACCATTGTGTTTTGTCCCATTTAAAATGGTACATCTGGTCAGCCAACATATCAAGTTCAAGAAGACTACTTATTTATGCTTGTGTAAGAGAACCTCTGGGATACAGATATTAACTAGGAAGGGGTATGAGAAAATTTTCTGGGGTACTGGAATGATAAACACAAAAGTATATTTGTATATGTATATAGGTATGTATCTACATATGTACAATTGATCGGGCTGTACATTTCAGATTTGTGTTCTTATTGTACACCTCTATAAAATGATGTTTAAAATTCAGGAAAATCGTTCGTAACTATTTGAGACTTTCTCTGATGAAACGCTTACCCATCCCTCTGTCCCTCTGGTAGGCACCAAAAAAGAAGTGGGGAGGGCCCAGAGCTGTCTTGTAGTTGCACGTCATTAGTTGTGACGTGGGTTTTATTCCACACAGGTGGATGTGGGGCCACACAGGGCAGGACCCGAACTGGAGGCCTCCTGTATGGGAGGGGAGAACCCTTGCTACCATCCCAGTGATTATCAGTTGCGTCACAGTTTAGTACGTGGATTTGCACAGGCTGGGCCAGGATTTGCTCCCCGGACCTTGCGGTTGCAAAACAAGTGCTCAATATGTTGAGCTATCCTGACATCCCCGGTTCTACTTTCTGCCTCTATGAATTGGGCAACTCTAGGAACCTTACACAAGAGGAATCGTACAGTATTTGTTCTTTTGTGTCTTGCTTACTTCACGTAGCATCATGTAGATGCGCTTTTGCTTTTAAACCTGAGCATTAATTGTTAATCATTCATTGGAATAACAATGAAAAATTGAGCAAAACTACACACGCTCAAAAGTCATGCCTATACATAATAATTGCTTTGTGAGAAGGGGAAAATCTTTTCTTTACACCAAAAATGATGTAAATAACTAGAAAACTCAAAAGATTCTGAAAAATAAACAGGCTCCTTTCTCTGGAAAATGAAAATCCGGCCAGAACATCACTCAGCCTGCTGGCCACTAGCACCCCAAGACCTTTTCTTTTGGTCCGTGGCTACAGACTGGACCATGGGCACTGGCTTGGGGACAGGCGCAGGGCTACTTGCCCCAACAGGACTGCATTCCTTGGTGATTAGGAGCAATAGAAAAGAAAACCTTCTTGCGTGTCTGAACATAAGGCATGAGCTGGTTCAATTAAAAATAAGTTCGGTTTAAAATGGCTTTTCCAGATACCTGTATCAGCCAATTTCTATCTTATTATTCATCATCCCTCAAAGGATAATGTGAGTTGGAGGTTGGGGGTGGCAGGGAAATGCTTCATTCTTAAGACATTCACCTTTGATGGCATTCAGCTGGCAGTTTTGAAAATCCACTTATGAGGGGTGCAGGAGAGAAGGTTCTATTAAGACAGAGACCTGTGCTGGGGGCCATTTGACGATTGCCTTCCATCACTCAACCTGACGTGAGAAACGCTCCCTGCTTCATGAGTCCAGTCACTTCAGTCACTCACTGGGCCCACACTTGGCTGGTCCACCTGGGACAAGCCATCTGACCTCTCTAAACTGCAGGTTTCTCGTCTGCAATCTTTGGCCACACACATGACCTGTGTGGGACTTCTACAAGGACTGGAATGAGACCATATGTAGAAAGCACAGCGAATGGGGTGATGGCCGCCCTCATTATGATCCCCACAGAGGAGACAAAGCCCCCAAGCCTCTGAGCCTAGTGGGAGGCAGAATTCTAAGATGATCCCATTGCCCCACCCCCTTGAGCGTGTTAAGCTGTGTGTCCCATGTGACCTTATCCTGCTGGACCGATCAGATGAGTCCTCAAAAGACACAGCTTTTCCTGGAGAAAGGGACTCGCTATGAGTGAGAGTCTCTGTCGCTGGTTGTGAAGATGGAAAGGGCCACGTGGCAAGTCATGGGAGTGGCCTCTAATGGCTGACAGCAGCAAGAAGAGGGGGACCTCAGACTTACAGCCACAAGGAACCGAATTCTGCCGCAACCATGTGAACATGGAAGAGGACTCCAAACTCTAGATAAGAACGCAGCCTGGCTAACATCTTGATCTTAGCCTGGTGTGAGGTTGGACTTTTGACCTATAGAACTGTGAGCTAGCTGACGGGTGTTGTTTTAAGTCACTCAGTTGGTGACAATGTGTTATGCAGCAATAGAAAACTGATACGGAACTTGTAACCAGATGGGCTACCAGGTGGGCTCTGCCGAGCTGCGCAGTGAAATGGGTTTGGACAAATACAGGTTACCCTGAGCTCAGTTACCTTTGGGGAAGGGGATATGCCAAGTGAACAGTGTTTATGGAAATGTACATCAACAAGGATGTCTAAAAACATTGTGTTTACTAGAAAACCTTTGTGTCCTGATGCTGGAGGTGACAAGGAGGGAAGTGGATAAATGGGTCAAGGAGAAGGTGACACTGTGGCCAAAAGAGCTCATGGCTGGTCATCTCGCCTAGACCTGTAGGCAGCTCAGATGAAGACCGGAAATCAGGGTGAGAGATCCAGTGGAAGAAGCCTCAAAACCCAAAGAGTGCCAAAGTGTTAGACTGCAGAGGGGACCAGTCGAGACTGAAGGCTGCTGGGAGGTGGCATCTAGGAACGATGGCAGTAACTTACCAGCCCCCGTCTTATCAGCAGCTGCCACTTCCTACACATTTCCTTTAAGTAAACTGTTCAGATTCACAGCTGGGGAGACACATAGCTGCGACGCAAATCCAGGACCAGCTGACTCGCAAGCGCACACATCTGCTGCCACGCTAAGATGGCCAGCCCCAAGGTCACGGGCTGCTAGGCTAGCGGGGTCCAAGATGCATCCAAGCCTGGCCAAGGAGGAGCAGACGTCAGAAAGACTTCTTTCAGGGGAGGCTGGGATAGCTCAGCAGTTGAGCACTTGCCTTGCAATAGCGAGGCCCAGGGTTCAATTCCTGGCCCTGGCCCACGCAAACCCAAATGCTGAGCTGAGGTGCAACTGGTACCTGCCAGGATGGCTTCGTGACAAAGATCCTCCCCTCCTGTGCAGGAGGCCCCCGGTTTGGTTCTCACCCCGTGCGGCCCCACATCCAACCATGTCACAACTAATGATGTACAACGATGGAGACTGCTCTGGGATCTCCCCCTTCTCTCTCTCTCACCTTCTCTCAAACAATAAAATACATCTTTAAAAAAAGACTTCTTTCAGCGTCTAGCATTCAACATGACCAACACGAAGAGAAGAGCAGGTGTTTTCCTGACACCTGCTCTGAGCGTGCACCCCACCCCCCCACCCTTTGCCCTAGTACAGAGGCTCGTGAGATCACAGAAAATGTTCTGTAGGTAAGAGGGAGGCTAGTGATCCAAAACAAGGTGCTACCTAAAGTGAACTCCTCTGCTGACCTGTAATCCTGCCCCTCAGAGCCTCCACTCCAACTCTTCCTCATGAACGACAGGCCCTGGACAACCTCTCAACACCTTGACCACCCTTCACTCCCTGGACTGCTGATATGCCGGCAGCCATTGGCACGGTGCTGATAAGACTGCCAGCCACGTCCAGGCCTGTTGGGCCATCCTCCTCCACATCTCCGCGGGGATTAAAGGCAGGGCCCCGCCAGGCTCCACGCAAAGATCCAGCTCTGGTTTCATAGCCTGGCACTCTCTGGCCTTGTGTTGCTTTATGACCCTTGCTCACAAGGAGAGCTGCAATCCTCAGAAGCCCACTGGGGCATTTTCATTAGTTTCTCTGTGCAATTGGGCATGACATGTAAGTTACATAAAACTGGTCTGGTCAGTTCCTTGGCTAACAGGAAGTACATGTAGGCACATTTGCAACCAATTTTTTAAAATTAAAAACAATATTTCAACTACATCTGACATACATTATTATACTAGTCTCAGGTGTACAACATAGACTTGCAAACAATTTTTAAAAGCTTGTGGTAGAGTTACTGAGGCAATCTCTTGCCATTTTTATTCTAGCTGCGACACTTGTAGGAACTACCCCGTGATATTCTCATAAATGCCCAAAGTGTGTCATAGCAGGAGCTGAAAATGACCTGACCAGCTCCCGTGAGCAACCTGGTCACACAGACGCCGGCCTGGCAGATGGGTCTCGATTTTCCACTGTTGAAAATCTTGCTGTTCTTCTCAGGCCCAACTCAAAAATATCAGAGTAATAACAACCCCCACTAGCTGAGGAAGCTGTTCTGGCCTGACACCATGACAAGTGATATTCAGACCTTACTTCATTCAGACCTCCAGCCACCCGCCCAGTGCTGCCGCCCGTCCCCATTTTGTGACTAAGGACCCTGAGTCTTAGGGAGGCTAAGAAACTTGCCTGTGTCACCCAGTTAACAAGGATTTGAACTGAGCTGTCTGTTCCTCCAAAGCTTGTCTGAAATGAGGTTGTTTTGAACAAGCTAGACCAGCGGTGTCCAACCTTTCGGCTTCCCTGGGCCACATGGGAAGAACTGTCTTGGGCCACCCATAAAATACACTAACGATAGCAGATGAGCTAAAAAAGAATTTGCAAAAAATACCTCATCGTGTTTTAAGAAAGTTAACGAATTTGTGTTGGGACACATTCAAAGCTGTCCATAGGCCACGAATTGGACATGCTTGAGCTAGAGGGTAACTGTGAGCCCAGTGAGATCTCTGTCTGAAGTCCTCCCACTTCTCTGTTTCACTCCCTCCACCCGTTTGGACCCAGTGGGATGCATGGTCTGAGGAAATGACAAATGCAGTGGGAAGCCAGGATCCAGAAACCAACAGTGACTGACAGACGCTGGGCTTGATGCTCCAAGGCCCACGCCAGTGAGACTTGTCAGCGGGGCGGTTGGTGGTGAGGAAGGCCCATCACCACGGGCCCATCCTCCTGGGACAGTGTCCCAGGCTGCCCGGAGCCTCCAGCATAGTGCAGTCTTCCAGCGGGAGCGTGTTCTGACTCCTCCCCTCTCCTGTGTGGCTGGCATGTCACAGTGCACAGGACTCGAGTGTCTGGGTCCAGGAGAGGCTCTGAGCGCTTCAAACTCAGGGGCTCCATCTCCCCTCCTTTGCATCCTCTGTGATGTCCAGGGGCCCCTCTCAAAATGTTTGTGAGTTGTTCTCAGAGTAAATATTGTTTTAGCCAAACGTCCTTGTTTGAATTAGCATGATACTCCTGCCACTGGATCACTAATGAAAGACAAGGTGTTTGGATGAATCTGGCATGTGCTTGGACATACACCATCCTAGCCCAGCTCCCAGCTGACCACACATTCATTATCAAGTGTTGCACCTGAGCCTCCTCATGGCTCCAAGCGTTGTGTGACACCGCACAGGGCCAACTGGACAGGCCCTCAAACAAAGACGGCAGCCTGACTTAATAACCTCGGATGCGGGAAGTTGATGAAACTCATTTCTGGTGACTGTCTTTTATTTTATATTTTAAAGATTTATTTTATTGTTTTTGACAGAGACAGAGAGAAGGGGAGGGCCCAGAGCAGTCTCCATAGTTGTATATCCTTAGTTGTGACATGGTTTCATTCCACACAGGTGGATGTGGGGCCACACGAGTGGGAACCAAACGGGGGGCCTCCCACATGGGAGGCGAGAACCTTCACCGCCTTCCCAGCGGCTACCAGCTGCACTGCAGTCTAGCATGTGGGTTTGCACGGGCCAGGGCTGGGACTCAATCCCTGAGGACCTTGCGGTTGCAAGGCAAGTGCTCAGCTCAGTGAACTATCCTGGCATCTCTGCACTTCATTTAAAACTTAGAGTTATACCATCTGTACTCTGGAACAGTTTGAGTTTTTTAAAAAGACATTTCCAAGTTTATTATTTAAAGATGTTTGCACTGTCCTTCCCACAGGAGGCCTCTGCTCAGCCACACTGTGAGGCTTGATACATGGGTGTGACTGCTTCCTCCCAGTCTTTTGTCCTAACCTCACATGCGGGATAGACGGAAAGACAGCAAGACGGCATGACTAGAGTCACACTGTACACATACTCCTTGTACCCTGCTTCCTTCCCTGCTTCATAGCAGTTCACCATTGTCAGGCTGTTCCCTTGAAAGCTGCCAGAAGTGGGGCTGCATTCCTGCAAACCCACCCATACTCCCATCCGATCCTTCCTGGACACACGTTTAAAGGGACCAACAGAGACTTACAAGTGTGGCCCATGCAGTGACCACCCCAGGCTCGGCGGTGAGGCAGAGATGAACACGGAATGAATGGATGTGCGTGAACATGGAAGCCACGTGGGGAAGAGGGTGGACCCGGACCATGGAGGGAGGCTGGGTGTCCAGATCCCTGCTTGGAGAAGACACCCCGTTGGGGATCTGATATGAGCAAGAAATGAACATCTGTGGCATTGGAGCCATCGTATACATCTGGGTTTGTGTGTTCCAGCTGCTTAAAGTGTGTCACACCTTCACTATTGGGCTCATCAATGTAAAAAGTCAATAAAAACTAATTACTCACCAATATAAATAGAAGCTACCAGAGCCCATGCCTGTCTTCAGTCTTCCTGATACGTAGTGCTCACGGCATTCTGATCACTTAACCAACAGAAAACACTTGAAAAGGAATTGATACCCAAAATACCTGAAGACCTTAATCTTTAAAGATGTTTGTACCCGCATGTTCATCGCAGCACTGTTCACAGTGGCCAGAACATGGAAACAACCAAAATGCCCTTCGATAGATGACTGGATACAGAAGATGTGGTACATTTACACCATGGAATACTACTCAGCGATAAGAAATGATGAAATACAGTCATTTCTGGCAACATGGATGGATCTAGAGACCATCTTATTAAACGAAATAAGTCAGAATGAAAGAATCCGGAAACATATGACCTCACTTATAGGTGGAATATAAAACTGAAAGTAACAAAGACACAGAGACCTACGGACACACCCAATAACTTGGTGATTGCCTGAGGGAAGGGGAGGATGGGGGAGGGAGAGAGGGAGGGGAGGTGGGAGAGGGCACCAGCATTATGGACACACTCAATGGTTTGGTGGTTACCTGGGGAGGGGGGAGG